>LPNX010921314.1:542308-704304 GCA_001517045.1 Pseudotsuga menziesii
CGAGTTCTCATTTCATAGTATAAGTGGTTCATCATGATACAAGGTGGGGTAAGCCTTTCTCATGGTGGCTTCATTTCCCCTAGTAGCCTCATCATCCTCAAAGTGCTTCCATTGCACTTTCAACTGGACTATGGTACACTTCTTGAGATGCATCTCTCTCTTGTCCAATATATGAATAGTCCCAAGGGAAAACTCCCCTTCAGGGTCCACCTATAATAAGGACCAATCAACTACATGTTTAGTATCATAAACATATTTCTTTAACAAGGATGCATGGCACACATTATGTGTTGATGCAATTGTAACTTCGAAATGTATTCACTTGTATTTATTATGTATTGTACCTCGATGTTTATTCTGGGAAGTGTCTGTAATGTATTTGAGTCATGTAATGCCCCGATGTTCCTATCGGGATTTTCTATAATGTGAAAAATTCATGTCAAGTCATAGTGGGTAACCCTCCTATTGTTCAAGGGTTAAATTCCTCGTAGTTGTGGGGCCCTAGGGTTATTAGACTATCCTAGAGAAGTCAACCCTAGGTGATTTATTGTATGTTGAGGCAATAGTCCCCACCATCTAATTCAAGGTTAACCCTCCTTGTTGATCAGAGGGAAAAGTCCCCATAAGTTGTGGGGCACTAGGGTTATTAGACACTCCTAGAGATGTCGGCTCTAGTAAGTAATTGTTAAGTAAGGCCGACATGATGGAGTGGATTTTAAGTGAATGAAAGAATATAAATAGAGAGTGAGCCTCTCTATTTAATACACACAAATTACTCATTAGGGCACATGAGTGAGAGAGAAGTTGTTGGGACAAGAGAGAGACTACTGATATTGGGAGATCATCTTCATGCTTTCGGGTTTTACTTTTGATGCTGATTCTATCTCTAAAGAAGTTGCTTGGTTTTCTCCTTTATGGTTTCCCAAGGAAAATTATTTGTGTCTCTTGTCTCTTGTGTTCATTGCTATGCATGTTATTCTCTTAGTTAAAGATCCTAAGATCATAATGCTAGCTTGAATGATAAAAATCTAACATGGAATCAGAGCTAACCTAAGAAGAAGACATTGTGCAGTAGTAGAAGCTAGGGATTCTTACTTTTTGGGTCTCTCTCCACAATCCATCAGCAAATGTATGCTAGGCTGACTCTCCATTGAAGGGCACATCTTTCTGTCGAAGCCGAATTTGATTTTGGACATTTTCAGTTTTTGGGGCGGGAAATTAGGGCTTCTTACAGAAGAGTAATTTTTGAGTGAGCCTAGAATAGGATTTTTCTCCTCATCAAAATAGAATTTTAGAGACCTAGTTTGAGATTTTTGGTTGGGTATAACTCTAGAAAATTCAAACCGTAGTTTGACCCTGAGCTGAAAAAACCCTAAATACTAAAACTTATAAGTTTTGGTAGATTCTCTATATCTCGCAATTGGAAAAGGCTCAGGACCTAAAATGTTCACAGGCTGAACATCAAATCTTGATTTACAATGTATCCAAAGATAAGCCTCAGATTCGCTATATTCTGGGAGATATGATCCCTCCAAGTTAGGGTTCCAGCCTCTTCCATGATTCATCCCTAAATAGAACACCTAGGGAGAATTGATATCTTAGTATACAAAGGTCCAAATGAAATTTCTAAAGATGTTCCAGAAATGGCACAGACTTTAATTTCCATGGTCTAATTTTCAGACCTAGAAGATGAAACAGTGACATGTGGAAGTTCGTACAACTACGTTGTTCTGAACAGTCCTCTGACAGATCACCTTGGGAAAATGATCACAAGTCCCAATTGGTGAAACCAATTATGATGAAACCTATGGTGTTGGAACAAGGACCGGCGAGGATACCTCAGTGCAAAGTTTTAGACATAGAGGAGCAGTAACTTTGGAGATATCGCAGAAACAGTATCAGGAATTTATGTAGAAGAAATTGGTAAACTAGGGCTTCCTATTCTGGGAGCTTCCCTCCGATGTTTTCAGAAAAGGACTACATTGGACAACTCAAATTAAAGAGATATATCTTTCTATCCAATCATATCTAAAAGATTCCAAGTTTTAAAATTAGGGTTTCTCTGAAAAACCCTAGATCAACGAGCTCTAGAACCAGGACGGACACCCCAAATAGGTAAGATCTAATATTTTGCTATTTTCATTTGAGGATCTCATTTCCAAGTGATATATCACATCAGATTGATGAAAATCTTGGTGAAGTTGACAAATTACAAGCATGGAAGTATATGATCTCTCTGAAGAAAATGAATTGGACACCTACATAAGTAGAGAGGTTCCAGTTCCAGAGGGAGATGAGGCTAAAAACTGTACACAAGAAGAACTTGGTCAAGGCCAAGAAAATCATCACTGATTCAATCACGGATCACCTTATCCCATAAGTGTCTTCCATAAATACACCAAAAGAGATGTTTGATTCCTTGACCAAGCTATTTGAAGGGAAGAACATAAATAAGAATATTACTTTGAGAAACCAGTTGAAGAATGTGAAGATTCAGAATGAAGAGACCATACAATCATACTTTACAAGGGTGTCTAAAATCAAAGAATAAATTGAAGCGGTAAAAGAAGAAGTGAAGAATTTAGAAGTGGTGATAGCCACCTTCAATGGCCTCCCAGGATCATGGGATTCATTCATGCAAGGAATGTGTGCCAGAAGAAAGTGATTACTTCCAGCAGAATCTGGGAAGAAGAAGAAGCTTGAATCATAATAAAGAAGAGAAGATGGGAGGAATTGAAGATCAAGCTCTCACCATCCAATGAATATCCCTCAAGTGATGACGAATACGGATAACTAAAATCTTGAAGAAACTCTTATCCATATTAACATTTGGATAAGAAATGATGAATGAAGAAAATGATGAAGGGGAAGGCTCAAGAATGAGTCTACATACAAAAAAAATATAGATAAGTATTCAATTGTCATTTCATGATATTTTTTGTTATGCATTTGTTTATATTCAGTTGATGTATTATGCATGATCAAATGTTTGCATACTACTAATACACATGTGATGGGTAAGTAGCTCATGTTGCTATACAACTCTCCATTGCTACTTATCTAGAATGAAACATCTTTGCTGACATATTGGATTAGTGCACAATCTCAATGTTGTCCTGGTAGAGATGGAAGGCATCTAGAAATTTTTCATGAGATATGGATGAATGTTGTATTAGATAAAATAGTTGCATGATCATATATTTATGCAATGATAATTTGCCATTATGAATATTCCTTATGAAATGTTTCTAACCATACAAATGCATTTGACTTGTAGGAAAGATCATGTAAAATCACCTACAAGCAAAGAAGGATGAGACTTGTTCCGAAGAACAAGTGACGAAAGTTCAAGATAGAGGATATTGGTATCCAGTGATCCTAGATGGATACATAGAATATTGGTAGCAGAGGAAGCTACTTGTCACTCCAGTACATAATGTTTCAGTGCATAGAGTACGAAAGATAGAGGGAGAATGATACTTCACTTCAGAGGGAGTGATTACAGAAGATCGTGAAGTTCAACATGGTGCATATGGACGAACAACTTACTGATGATTCTAGGCTTTACTAAGATTAAAGTGGATTCCAACCTTTTCATCAAGGTTGAAGGTTAAGACCAGTGATGCTCCTGTTATATGTCGATGACTTGTTCCTGATAGAAAAAAGGAACTCATTAAAGTTGCAAGAAGGAGACTTGATGCCAAGTTCAAGATGAAGGACTTGGGGATGATGCACTATGTTCTAGGCATGTAGATGTGGACAAGGGAAGTATGTAGTAGAGATCCTGAAGAGGTTCAAGATGATGGACTACACGACCACACCTATGGCATCAAACCTTAAGTTATTGAGTGTTGCTTCATCAGATTTGGTTGATGCCATGATGCATCATCATATGATTGGGTCCTTGATGTACCTAATGAATACAAGATTAGATATTTGCTTTGATGTGAAGACCTTGAGCCAGTTCTTGATAGATCCGAGACATGTTCACTTGATTGCTGCAAAGAATATTCTGAGGTACTTGAGGGGTATAGTTGATTATGGGATCAAGTATGAGGTGAATCAAAAGATTAACCTAGAGGGTTATATTGATTCAGATTGGGCAGGAAGTTCCATCAGTAGGAAGAGCACTTCAGGGTTCTACTTCAGTATGGGGTCAGGTGTGATCTCTTGGTTTAGCAGGAAATAGTCTTGCGTGGCAGTGAGTACAACTGAAGCAGAGTATGTCGCAGCTTGTTCAGCTAGTTGTGAGTAAGTATGGCTAAGGAATCTACTATATAATTTATTTGATATCCAGTTGGATGCTACTTGTATACATTGTGACAACCAGAGTTGTGTGAAGTTGTCGAAGAACCCGGTGTTTGATGACAAGTCGAAGCATATCGAGATTAAGCATGAATATATTAGGGATATGGTGTAGAGAGGAGTAGTGAAGCTCCAGTATGTTGCGATAGACGAACAGATAGCTGATGTGTTGACAAATCCATTAGCCAGAGTGAAGTTTGAGTACTTTAGGGAGAAGCTTGGTGTTCTCTAGATCGAGGTTCCCTCCAAAGGGAAGTGATGAGTCTGTGAGCCATTCTGACATGGTGAGAGGATTGGTTCCTTCCATGGTTAGATGTACAGGATGAGCCATTCTATCAAGATGAGAGGATTGTTCCTCGCATGTCAGATATGAGTGTTGAACCATTCTGATGTGACTGTAGGATTGGTTCCTACATGATCACATATAAGCATTGAATGCCATTATTGGAATGGAGGCACCTGGTTAGTTACCAAGAAAGCTCAGTATGGGAGTGAGGGACATTCTGATGTGACTGTAGGATTGGTTCCAACATGATCAGATGTGAGTGCAGAGCCATTCTGAGCCAATTGTAGGATTGGTTCCTACAGTAATCAGATGTGAATGCAGAGCCATTCTGAGCCAATTGTAGGATTGGTTGCTACAGTAATTAGATGTAAGTGTAGAGCCATTTCGACATGGATGATTGGTTCGTCACATGGTCGAATGTAAGTGCTGAGCCTTTCTGACATTGGTTGTCAGATGTAAGTGTAGAGCCTTTCTAACATTGGTTGTTAGATGTAAGTGTAGAGCCCTTTCGACATGGAGGATTGGTTCCTCACATGGTCAAATGTAAGTACTGAGCCTTTCTGACATTGGTTGTCAGATGTGAGTGTTGGGCCTTTCTGACAGGGCTGTGGGATGTGCTCCCACATAGTCAGATGTGAGTGTTGGGTGTGCCTTTCTGATGTGATTATATGATTGGTTCCTACATGATCAGATATAAGTGTTGGGTGGTCCATTTTGACATAGGGTCAGATACAAGTGCTGGAAAAGACCTACATGGAGGCTAGGCCTACAACCAACATGAAAAAAGGCTGGCTCTATAGAAATTCCTATGATGAGAAGAATCATGAGATAGCACCCGTGATGATGATCCAGATCAAGTGATGATCCAGATCTAGTGATGATGTTCTAGATTGAGTGATGATCTAGATCTAGTGATGATTATCCAGATCGAGTGATGAGCCAGGTCTAGTGATGATGATCCAGATCGAGTGATGATCTAGATCCAGTGATGATGACCTAGATCGAGTGATGATCTAGATCCAGTGATGATGATCAATATCGAGTGGTGATCCATATCCAGATGAAGATGATGAGAACTTGATGATGATTCAGATGATACAAAGAAGAAGACTTGTGTTGATAAATTGTGTCGAGAGAATACCTTCCTAGTTAAGAGGGGGTGTTGATGTAATTGTAACTTCAGAATGTATTCACTTGTATTTCTTATGTATTGTACCCCGATGTTTATTTCGGGAAGTGTCTGTAATGTATTTGAGTGATGTAATGCCCCGATGTTCCTATCAAGATTTTATATAATGTGAACAAGTCACGTCAAGTCTTTTGGGTAGCCCTCCTATTGTTCAAGCATTAAAGTCCCCGTAGTTGTGGGGTCCTAGGGTTAGACTATCCTAGAGAAGTCGACCCTAGGTGATTTATTGTAAGTCAGGGAAATAGTCCCCACCATCTAAGTTAAGGATAGCCCTCCTTTTTGATCAAAGGGAAAAGTCCCCACAAGTTGTGTGGCACTAGGGTTATTAAACACTCCTAGAGATGTTGGCTCTAGTGAGTAATTGTTAAGTGAGGCCGACATTATGGAGTGGATTTTAAGTGAATGAAAGAATATAAATAGAGAGTGATCCTCTCTATTTAACACACAAATATTCACTCATTTGGGTGCATGAGTGAGAGAGAAGTTGTTGGGACAAGAGAGAGACTACTACTGTCGGGAGATCATCTTCATGTTTTCGAGTTTTGCTTTTGGTGTTGATTCTATCTTTGAGGAAGTTGCAGGGTTTTCTCCTTTATGGTTTCCCTGAGGAAAATTCTTTGTGTCTCTTGTCTCTTGTGGTTATTTCTATGCATGTTATTCTCTCAGTTAAAGATCCTAATATCATAATGCTAGCATGAATAATAAAAATCTAAAATTATGGAATCTTACATGCAAAGCTAATGCTAACTCATATGCCACTGGCCCTTTCTTGGCCAATATTTCAAAAGTTCCACAAAATCTAGGTGCTAACTTACCACACCTATCCAAGCTCAACGAGCTTTATTTTTCTTTTACCTTCAAGTAGACATGATTGCCTATTTGAAAGTATTTCTCTTTTTTTTTCAATCCACATAACTTTTTTGGCGGTCTTTAAGGTTCACCTGGACCTTGGTAACCAGTTGTTCCATGTCCATTAATAAATGAGACCCTAAAATGAGCTGATCCACTGATCTATCCCAATAAATCGGTGTTCTACGCTTCCATCCATAGAGTACCTCAAAGGGACTCATCTTGGTGGAATTTTGATAAACACTGTTATACACAAACTATACAAGATACAGGTAGTCTTCCCACTTAGTGGGGTTGTTCATGACATACATTCTAAGGATGTCCTCAAAAATCTAGTTTAATATTTCGGTCTACATGTCTGTCTACGGGTTATATGTAGTGATAAAGTTCAACTACATCTCCAATTCAGAGAATAAATATCTCCAAAAGTTTATAGTAAACTTAACATCCCGATCCGAGATGATTGCATTGGGTATCCCGTGCAATTTAAATATCTCCCTTAAGAAGATATCAACAATGTTAACTTCCTTGTAGGTTGACTTCACCAGAATGAAGTGTGTTTCTTTTGACAACTTGTCAATCACTACAAAAAACGATCATTTTGCTTCTTATTTTTCGGTAGACCGGTGATAAAATCCATACTAATGACCTCCCACTTCCATTGTAGAATGGGTAATTGTTGCAGCAATCCTGAAGGATGTTGATGCTCAGCTTTGACTAGTTGACATTCCTGACATTTCACGATAAAAATTGTAGTGTTGTCCTTTAACTTAGGCCAAAAAAAGTGTCTCTTGACGACGGATATCATCTTTTGATATCTCAGGTGCCCCGAGTAGGGTTCCTGATGAAATTCTGTGAGGATATTGGACCGAATGTCCCCTCCTTTTGGAACGTACAATATATCCTTCGACCCATAGCAGTATAGATTCATCTACCTTATATTATTTTTGTTGTTGAAACAACCTATCCTCTTGGACTTTCTTGAGGATTTCTATATAGAAGGGTAAACTCTATTGGTCATTCTAATCCTCTCCTACAAATATGCATCGGTTTTACTCATAGTCACCTCATATATCATATGAGTTTGTCGGCTCAAAGAATCACGAACCTTGTTGTCTTTACCCTTAATGTGATTTAGCTCAAAATGGTACTCTTTAAAGAAATCCAACCACCTGGCTTGACTTGCATTCAGATCCTGTTGATCGAGTAAGTATTTTAGACTCATATTTTCTATCTTCAGAAGGAACTTCCTTCACATGAGGTAGTGCCTCAACATTCTCAATGTGTGGATGATGGTGTCTAACTCTAGATCGTGTGTAGGGTAGTTCTGCTCATGCTCTTTTAACTTCCACAATTCATAACAGATCGCTTGATCATTGTGCAAGGGGACTCCTCCAAGTCCTTCCTTGCTTGCATCCATGCAAACCATGAAATCCCCATCGGGATCCACAATTTGTAGTATTGATGTGGTCATCAAAAGATGTTTAATATTTTGAAAACTTTCTTCGGACTTGGAAGTCCATAAGAACTTATTTTATTTCTTTTGTAAAGCATTCATGGGGCAAGATATTCTCGAGAAGTTCTCAATGAACTTTCGATAAAATCTGGCTAATCCCAAAAATTCTCCTAATGTCAGTGACACTAGTAGGAGTATGCCAATCCTTTATCGCTTGAATATTTTCTGGGTCCACAGCTATCCATGTATCAAAGATAATGTGACCTAAGTACTATGTTTGTGGTTGGTAAAAATCACATTTACTAAACTTAGCGTAAAGCTGGTGTTCTCTCAACACTCGTAGTACTATGTGAAGGTTCTCTTCAATGTTCCTCTTCATTGTTGGAATAAACCAGGATTCCATATATAAAGACCAATACAAACTTATCCAGATACTTATAGAATATGTTTTTCATCATACACATAAAGTTCATGGGTGCATTGGTCAACCTGAACGACATCACTACAATCTCATAGTGCTCGTACCTCATACGAAAAGTGGCTTTTTGAATATCCTCATTGCAAATTTGTACCTGATGGTACCTGAATAGTAGGTCAATATTTGAAAATTTTTTGGCTCCTTTGACCTGATTGAACAAGTCATCGATACTAGGGAGTGGATAGTGGTTCTTAATAATAATTTTGTTCAACTAACGGTAATCGATGCACATTCTCATCATAACATCTTTCTTCTTCATGAACAGTATCAATGCTTTCCAAGGGGACACACTGGGTCAGATATACCCTTTCACTTTCAAATCCTGCAAGTGCAGTTTGAGGTCCACCAATGTAGCTGCACTCATGCGGTAAGGGGATTTGGAAGCCAGAACTAATACCGAGGTCAGTTTGATTGAAAATTCTATGTCTCATTTCGGAGGTAATCCTGGGATTTCCTTAAGAAATATGTCCTTGAATTCTTTAAGAACAGGGAAGTCTTCTATGCATTTTTCTCTTCCATACTCGAGGTCTTGGATGTTTACTGCAAATAACTTGTAGCATTTCCTAACGTATTTCTTTTCTTGTAAGGTAGATATTTACCTTACAGAAACTTTATTTCAAATTCCTTGAACCTTCACTTGGTTCCCTTGGCTATCAATACACAATATAGACTTATGTAAAAAATCAAGCATGACATGGTGCTGTTCCAACCAGTCCATGCTGATAAGTATATCGTACAATCCTAAGGGTAGGATGTTCAGGTTTACTTTTGTAGAAAAACCATTCAAGTTTACCACGCAATCTTTAACTATTTCCAAAACTTTTCATTTCATACCTATGGCTAACTATACCAGCCAAGGTTTATCATGCTTTACTTTGCCCGGTTTGCATGCATCAACAATCTTAGGCAAAACATAGATTCCACAAGCACCAAGATCAATAAGTATTGAAATAAAGGTGTTCAATATCTTACCTTGTATCTCAAGCATGGTAGCATGATGGTCTTCATGTCCGCCATCCAATGCTGCATAGATCTGAGGTGTTCCCACTATGTCCTCGACGGTTGGTTCTTCTTGTAAGTTATGTAAGACCCCATTGGTCTTGTTCTTACATCTCAGGCATAATGAGGCCCAGTACATTTCCAGCACTTAACCGGTAGTGGAGTAGCATTGGATCCACTTGCTACCAACTTGTTAGCATTAGGAGTGGGTACATAAGGCTTCATACAAGATTTAAGGAAGTTCTTGTTTACTAGAAAGCTATTATTCTGCTTTTGTATGGCCATGGGTTAAAACCAGTTTTGTGATTATCAAAAAGTTCTTCGACTTGTCTCTATTTTGGTTCATGTTCTCTTGCCGTAGCTGCCGATGCTCATAGCAGAGCCTAGCCTTGTGCAACATGCTATCCAAAGTTTTTGGCATGTCGAATTTATTTCTTTCCTGAAAGTTGGGAGGAAGACATCCTAAAAACTGCTAGATCTTTACCTTTTCATCCTTAATGTATGGTACATAATGTAACAGATCAAGAAATCAGTTCATTAAAGTGTCCATAGTCATTGAACCCATACATAGCTTGTGGAACTCTTTCACCTTTCAGTCAAAGAACCTCTCCGACATATAATTTTCTTGGAATATTTTTCAGAAGTCATCCTAGCATATTTCATTTAGCTCATCTTTCTTGGTCTGTTTCAGATCCCTCCACCATATTGTTTCCTTACCATTTAAATTATAGATGGCAAGCTGATCCTTCATCTTACTTGAGTAGTTATGAACTTGGAAATATTTGCTCATACCTAGCAGCCACTACTCAGATTTCTCCCCAGTTTTTAGTTCACCTTCATAGGTCAGGGCTCTTATTTTTCTAAATTCCCTCTCTAGACTGTCATTGCTTCTTTGTTTCTTTCTGTGAGGAGAAATAGAGCCATCGGTGGAAGGACTTTGATGATATCCTTTTGGTGTTTCAGGGGTACGTTCCTCTTTTTCTTCTTCTCTTAGGTTGCTAGCCCATTTATGGCAAGGTTCTCTTTTGGATATGTTTGCAGACTGAGTAGGATTTCCCTACGGACTTCCTCCTGTCATATTTCTCAGTAATGCTTCATTAATATCTTGTTGTTCTTTTCTTTCGTTTAAATGATCTTCTTGCAACTTTACAATTATGCTTGAAGATTATGTATCGTCTTCAAAATATCAGAATTTAATTCCACCACCGGATATGCTTCCAGGGCGGGGGTGTTCATCTTTCCTAGCCGGCTGTTATCTTCCTCAATATTCATAATTTTGAACTGTTCTGTAAAAGTTGCTATAATCTGCAAAAAAAATTAATGACAAAAAAGTTTTTGTTAGTAACAAAATTTAATAACATACTTTATTTTCTTTGCAGTGAATGCTTGGTGCACCCATAGGTCTCTTAGTATTGAAACAGGGCTCTGATACCACTTGTAATTTCCCCAATTTTATTTATTTATTTATTTATTAGGCTAGTTAAAAACTACCTCTGCGGAACATTATTGAATTTGCGGAATATAACATACAATGAATGTACCACTATTTGGTTGTAAGTTGTTCTTACGTTCTATCATATTACTTTCAGTTATAAATATTAATGTTATACATTATTCTTATGGTTATACATTATTGTGTATGTGTCGTTACTTGATTATATGCTTCGTTCATTTCTGCATAGTCTTACTCATTATGTATGTGGTTCTAACTTAACTTTGTTTTTTGAAGTAAAGTGGGTGGAGTTGCGGGACTAGTTCTCCCATGACTATCTAAGAGGTAAAGCTTCTACTTGTCTAGAGGGCTTACTTAGTTCAGTTTGAACTAAGGCACTCTTAACTTATTTATGTACATGTGTATTTACATGTGTATCTTAGTCGCACCCACTGATCGTTATTATTGTTTCGTACATACTTGGTTTAGTGGCAAGGTAATTACCCTGCTTATTCCTTATCAAACATAGGATTCTTATCTAATTGATGTTCATTATCCATTAAGAGTTACTCATAAATTGTTCATATATTAACGTATGTGTATTTCATATTTATTGTATTAAAAATATTCATGCCTCTTCTATTTATTCTTGGTAAGTTATAACTTTGGTTAAAAGATGAAATCTTGATTTTATGAAACAAAAAACATACCATGGCATAATAATTATGCCACAGTCTTATGCATAGCCCCAAGGGTATAATCAACAAGGGTTCGAAGGCTTAGCGCCTAATGTACATAGTGCATATAATGCCTATACCCCGAGTTAAACTATGGGTTAGAGAAACATATGACATGGTTCAAACATTAGACGTTGTGGTTTTAACATTATGTAATGGGAAGGAGGCGATGATATCTTGTCATTTGTAAACTATGGAGAAGTGGGTTTTGGCCTTGATAATGGACACCAGTTTGTGCCATTAATGTGTATTGGAAATTGTGGAATCCCCAACATAGGGTTTGGCTCCAAGATGGCTTGTCATTTCGCTTGGTTGTTTGTCTTTTTGGTCTCGGCTCTGCACAGTGGTGAGAAGGCGTCCTCTCGGGGTCTCGAAGGTATGTTAGTCATTGTAGTTCTTACAACATCGTGGTTTGTTGTCTTGCTTATTGCAACTTTTATACTTCTCATATTTTGTTTCTTGGGTTGTGGTTGAGGGTGACAGGGCGACAAGGAGATGTGGGATTCATATCATGACTACGAGTTGTGGGTTGGCATTACCATTACAATAAACCTGCTAACAAGTCGATACTCACCATTACTTGGCTTTGAGACTGGGATTTAATTTGTCGGGGGTTAGATTGCTTGCCTTTGTTTTTTATGGTTGTGTCTAGGTTATGGGGGTTGTCTTTATCATGGAAGAGTGTCGTTGGTAACACCACAATGTTGAGTCTGGTCGTTTGGATTTCATTTTCCCTTGGGTCTATTTTTAAATATGTAATGGGATGTAAATTTAATGAGGCTTCTGGCCATAGGGAGGAACTTGAGTGCCTTTACGGGATCCGCGTGTAATTTTTAATTTCGGGTTTGATTCATGAAAAATACACATTGGCATCACCATTGTTTGCAATTGTACCTTTACCATTGGTTGACTGTGTAAACTTGATTTAATACTTATAATTTTGTGTATGTGATTCTATACTGTGTTGGTGTTATATAAACTTGGTTTTTATGTGGCGTTTTCCCTCGTGGTTGGACTATGTAAGATGTTAGTTTTTCAACATTTAAGCTAGCATTATGTTAGGATCTTTTCATTGAGAGAATAAAAAGCACAACAATAACATAAGCACATCACAAGAGACAAGAGACACAAAGAGTTTTGATTGGGGAAACCATAAATGGAGAAAACCCCACAACTTCCTCAAAGATAGAATCACCACAAGATGTAAGACCCCAAAATAGTAAGATGCACTCCCAACAGTAGTAGTATTCTTCTTCTGTCTAGTACCAGTATTTCCTTCCTCATTAATGCACCACACTTGAGTGAGAGTGAATGATGTATGTGATAAATAGAGAGTCTCACTCTCTATTTATATTATTCCATTCACTTCAAGTGCACTTAATCATGTAGGTTCAACTTAACAATTACTAACTCGAGCCTACACCTTAATTAGTGTATAATAACTCAAGTGCCTCGAAACTGTGGGGACTTACCTAATGACTTGACAAGATTTGTTTACATTAGTAATCCTCCCGATCGGAACATTGGGGCATGAAAACATGACTAAAATACATAAAGGAAACATCCCGGAATAAACATCGGGTTACAATACATAAGATACATAGAAGAATACATTCTAAAGTTACATATACATCAACACTCCCTCTTAACTAGGAAGGTATTCTTTCGACACGATTTTCAGCACTGGTCTTCTTCTCTGTATCAACTGGATCATCTTCATCTTCAAGTCATCTTTGTCTTCAAGTCATCTTCATCTTCAAGTCATCCGGATCGGGATCATCTCTCAATATGGATCGTCATAGAACTGGATCTGGATCATCACTCAATATGGATCATCATAGAACATCATCACTGGATCTGGATCATCACTCGATCTGGATCTGGATCTGGATCATCTCTTGCTCTGGATCATCACTGTTGGATTTGGATCATCACTCGATTTGGATCTCTCGGAGTCATCATAACTGGATCTGGATCATAGCTCAATCTGGATCGTCATAGAACTGGATCTGGATCATCACTCGATCTGGATCATCATAGAACATCATCACTGGATCTGGATCATCACTCGATCTGGATCTGGATCTGGATCATCTCTCAATCTGGATCATAACTGCTGGATCTAGATCATCACTTGATTTAGATCTCTTGGAGTCATCATAACTGGATTTGGATCATAGCTCGATCTGGATCATCTCTGGTCATCATCATGTGTGTACTATCTCGTCATAGGAAGTTCTACAGAGCCAACCCTTTTTCATGCTAGTTGTAGGCCTAGCCACTAGGTAGGTCTTCCCCCAGTACTTACATCTGACCTGCTCGTCAGAAAGGCACACCCAACACTCACATCTGATCATGTAGTAAACTACAATCACATTAGAAAGGCCCAGCACTCACATTCACCAGCATGGTAGGCACATCAACTACCATCTGTGAAATGGATCTGCACTTATATCTGACCTACTCGTCAGAAAGGCACAATTCCATCCACGTGGGAACACATCCTGCTCACAATGATGAAAGGTTTCCACTCTTTCACTAAGGATGGAATCGCATCTAGCTCACAATTATGGAATAATTCTATCCAAGCGGGAACACATCCTACTCACAGTGATGAAAGGTTTCCACACTTTCACCCAGGCTGGAATCACATCCTGCTCACAATGATAGAAGATTTCTGCACTTACATCTGACCTACTCATCGGAAGGGCATGCACTCACATCTGACCTGGTAGGAACTGAATCCTACACCCTCGTCAAAATGGCCCCCAGTCCCAGACTAAGCTACCTAATAACTGACCAGGTGCCTCCACTCTCCCGGAGAGTGGCAGTTGCCCTTACATCTGTCCTACTCGACAGAATGGCCAGCACTCACATCTGACATGGGAGGAACTTAATCCTTTAGCCATGAACAGAATGGCTCAGCCCTTACATATAACCTGCTCGTCAGAATGGATCTTCTCAGTCCCAGACTGAGTGTTCCTGGTAACTGACCAGGCGCCTCCGTTCCCGAAATGGTAGTCAGCACTCATATTTGACATGGAAGGAACTAAATCCTCTCACCATGACAGAATGGATTAGCCCTTACATCTGACCATGGAAGGAACCAATCCTCTCACCATGTTAGAATGGCTATGGATCTATAGCACTCATATCTGACATGGAAGGAACTGAATCCTCTCACCATGACAGAATGGCTCAACCCTTACATCTGACCTGCTTGTCAGAATGGCTTTGGGACTCATCACTTTCCCTGGGAGGAAGCCTCGATCTGGAGAACACCAAGTCTCTCTTTGAAGTATTTGAACTTCACTCTGGCTAATGGCTTCGTCAACACATCAGCTATCTGTTCCTCTGTCGCAACATACAAGAGCTTCACTACTCCTCTCTGCACCATATCTCTGATATAGTGATACTTGATCTCGATATGCTTCGACTTGTCATGGAACATTGGATTCTTTGACAACTTCACGCAACTCCGGTTGTCACAATGTATACAAGTATCATCTATCTAGAGATCAAATATATCAGACAGTAGCTTTCGTAGCCATACTGCCTCACAACTAGCTGGACAAGCTACGACATACTCTGCTTTAGTTGTACTCAGTGCCACACATGATTGCTTCCTGCTAAACCAAGAGATCACACCTGATCCCATACTGAAGCAACACCCTAAAGTACTCTTCCGATCGATGGCACTGCCTGCCCAATCTGAATCAACATAACCCTCCAGGTTAATATTCTTATTCACATAATACTTGAGCCCATAATCAATTGTACCCTTCAGGTACCTCAAAATATGCTTTGCAGCTGTCAAGTGAACACTTCTCGGATCTATCAAGTACTGGCTCAAGGTGTTCACAACAAAGCAAATGTCTGGTCTCGTGTTTTTCAGGTACATCAATGACCCAATCATCTGATGATACATCGTAGCATCAACCGAATCTGATGAAGCATCACTCAATAGCTTCAAGTTCGATGCCATAGGTGTAGCCATAGCCTTGCAGTCCATCATCCCAAACCTCTTCAGGATCTCTACTGCATACTTCCCTTGTCCGAGGAAGATCCCATCTGTACTCTGCCACACCTCCATGCCAAGAACAATAGTGCATCGACACATAACAGGAGCATCACTGGTCTTCTGTCTTCAACCTTGAAGCAAAGGTTGGAATCCGCTTTACTCTCAGTAAAGCCTAGAGTCATCAGTAATATGCCCATCCCGTCGTACCATGTCGAACCTTAGATCTTCTGTAGTCACTCCTTCTGAAGTGAAGCATCATACTCCCTCTGTCTTCTGTGCTCTATGCACTAAAAACATTCTGTACCGGAGTGACAAGTAGCTTCCTATGCTACTAATATTCTATGTGACCATCTAGTGTATAGACTTGCATCTTCAACCTTGTAGCAAAGGTTAAGATCTTCATCAATATCATCATGTATGTGTTTCAACTCTTACTGGTTGCAAATATCTCTTTGTAGTCTAGGCCTTCCTTTCGTGAGAAGCCTCATGCTCTGAATCTTGCTTTGTATCCCACGATGTTTCCATCTACTGCATGATGGAACTTATGAACTTCTCTTCAGGTCTCGATACTGCATCCTGACATCGTTCTTCTTGAACTGGTCTTCCCTTTCTTCTTGGTGGTTGGAAGGTTTTGCATCAATGATGTCACTGCACTCGTCATATTATTCTTCATTTTGAAATGTCGTCACTTGCTCTTCGGAACAAGTCTTCATTCTTCTTTTCTTGTAGGCGATTATGTATGCGGTCTTTCCTACAAGTCAAATGCAATTGTATGGTTAAAAACATTTCATAAGGAATATTTATACTGGCAAACACTTATGCATAAATATATGATCATGCAACTACTTTAGCCAATACAACATTCATCCATATCTCATTGAAACTTTCTAGATGCCTTCCATCTCTACCAGGACAACATTGAGATTGTGCACTAATCCAATATGTCAGCAGAGAGGTTTCATTCTAGATAAGTAGCAATGGAGAGTTGTATAGCACCATGAGCTACTTACCCATCGCATGCATATTATTAGTATACTGTCATTAATGCAAACATCCTATCATGCATAATACAACAACTGAATATAAACAAATGCATAACAAAACAATGAAATGACAATTGAATACTTATCTTTATTTGTTTCATGGGTACACTGCTTCTTGAGCCTCCAGCTTCATCGTCTTCTTCATTCATGATAGCATCGTTTCTTATCCAAATGCTAAAGAGGATAAGAGGTGCTTCAAGAGTTCAGATCTTCATATTCCTCATCGCTTGAGGGATCTTCTTTGGATGGTAAGAGCTTGATCTTCAGTTGCTCCCACCTTCTCTTCTTGAGCTTCTTCTTCTTGTGATTTCTCTTCCCAGAGTCTATTGAAAGCAATCACTTTCTTCTGGCACACATTCCTCGAATGAATGAATCCTACGATCTTGGGAGGCCATTCAAAATGACCATCACCACTTCTGCATTCTTCACTTCTCTTTACCGCTTCAAGTTGTTCTTTGATTTGAGAGACTCTTATGACTGCATGGT
Source organism: Pseudotsuga menziesii (assembly GCA_001517045.1). Classification (NCBI taxonomy): domain Eukaryota; kingdom Viridiplantae; phylum Streptophyta; class Pinopsida; order Pinales; family Pinaceae; genus Pseudotsuga; species Pseudotsuga menziesii. Next base: position 559,590 of record LPNX010921314.1, read on the forward strand.
TTCTGCATTTTGGATCTTCACATGCTTCAGCTAGTTTCTTTAGGTCATATTCTAATTTTTGTTCTTCCCTTCAAATAGTTTGAAATTCTTGAAGACCTTCAATAGCTTTGCTTGCAATAGGTAGTGCTCTGTAATGCACATGTGCAAGCCTTCTATGCCAAAGCTCATTTGGCTCTACTATGTCATGGATCAAGGCTTGTTCTAGATGGCCCTTCAATTTGTACAAGCCTCCTTCTTGTTCTCCAATCACTACCGCATAATTGATAGTCTTTCCTTTTGGCCACATGATGACTTGACCATTTATGAATGCAAATTTCATTCCTTTTGCATCAATGCTGAAATGGAGAGAAGGTTCTTCTTGAGTCCTGGAACAAACAATACTTCTTTCATTGTTAGAGACTTACCAGAGTCTAGCTTGTATGAAGATTCCCTCCACTACCTTTTATTGTATATTGGTAGTCATCTCCTAGTTTCACCTTGTGAGGTGATTCATGTTCTGACAGTCTTACAAAGGATTCCTTGAATCCCGTCATATGTTTGTAAGCCCCACTGTCTATAAGCCAATCATCACTTCCATGATTAATGTTACCTATGAGAGCTGATATCAGAACATATTCATACTTTCTTGAAGAATCTTTACTTTCATATCTGGATCTCTTTTTGGATGGTTCATCATCCTCTGCAGCATGAGCATGATGTCTTCTTTGGCATTGACCAAGTTCTTATTGTGAAAGGCTTCTAACCTCGTCTCCATCTGAAACTAGAACCTCTTGAAGTGAATAAAAGCTTCTTTAGCGTTCGTAAATTCTCTAAAATGCCCACAGGTAATCTGAATCCCACATGTTGGTAAGTAGTAATAAATATTAAATAAGATAAGATGATGAATTACATATGAGGGTCTGTTATTTATATTGTGGTGAAATACCCTTTCATTAATAGTCATGTCTTTTCGTAAAGACATTATTGATTATTATTATTTATTTTATAAATATATGTTTATTATTATTATTGTTGTTTGTTGTTATTATTTAAGTTGTTACATTGCCACTCCCTTAGAAAGGCTTTGTCCTCAAAGCCTTATAATGTTTTTGCATCATCTTGTCTGCTGTCATAGCTGATGAAACATGTCAATATGAACTACTAAGATTTGAGAACAACTTTTGATATGTGGATGAATCAATCCATCCCAAATTGATTTGTTGTGGACTGTTGGCATTCCGTACTGATCTATCGTTAGGAGATTTGATCACATTGATATTGCTATCTTTCGACATTTCCCACTTTTTAGAATATCTGTTTTTATGGTTGGGGTGTCAATATGGAATTTTCACAATGTCATTGTCTTTTATGAGTGCCATTTGTTTAGCATTGATCTGAGTAGAAAGTTGTGTTTTCGTCTCTTGAGGCTTTAAAGCTTCGTTCTGTATCTTTTCTGACTTGTTTTCTAACTGCATGTTATCATTTTGAAACTTCTTAATCACTTCTACATGTGATTTTTTGTCATCTTTAGACTTCTTAAGTTGTTCCTTAAGATCTTGATTATGCCTTCTGATACAACGATTTTCTTCCTGTTTGTCTAGAAGTTTTCCTTCAATGTCTTCCGTAGATTGTTCTATCTTCCGACTACTTTTCAACTTCTTAATTTTTGTGACTAGTGTCTTGTTATGATTACCTAATCTGAAAATTTCTTCAGAATGGCTTGATAAAATCTTGTTGACTTTTGTTAGTTCTAATTTATGTGTCTTCTTATTGTCATCATACTACTGCTGGAGTTTTTCCTTTTGTTGTTTATGAAGACGTAACTCTGCTCCTTGATTTTCTAACCTCATCTGGACTTGCGCCAATTCAGCATCTTTTTCCATGATGAGTTTGTTTAGATCTTTATTTCTTCTTCTAATTCATTATCGCATCCATATGGTGATTTGTTGTCATTTTTTAACTTTTTGATCTGGTCTTCTAGGTTTTGATTATGAATTTTTAAACATGATATTTCGTTATCCTGATCAGACAACATTTTTTTGTTATCTCTTATGGTTCGTTCTAGCTGTCGATTTTGATTCCATAAGCGAATATTCTCATCATCTTTCCACTCTTTCAACCACTTTTTTGTCTCAACCTTAGCTTGTAGACTTTTATTGATCTCCTTGTATTGTTCTAACTCGTCCACTGTTGTTTGTAGCTGTGCCTTCATTTCTGAATATGTAGTAGCCATTGTTTGTGACTATGTTTCTACTTCACTTTTGTCTTCATTTCTTCTAGAAGGATAGATACAAAAGCTTTAATAATTCTCAATATGTCTCTTTTGGAAAAATCTTTCTTCGACTATTTAATAATACAATTTAAGAATGGTGAGATTTAAGGGATAATAATTAATATTATTATATTAATTATTATATAATATAATGTTTATTTTCCCTTAAGTTTTGTAAAATGTGAGTAGATTGGTTGGTTGGGGGGAGTAAGTGTTACTTTCCCCACCTAGGTTCAAATCTCACTTTCTCTTTACAAGTAATTATTTTGTACTTTATTTTCAAACCCAACCCCACTTATTTAGAAACCATGTGTGGTTTCACTTTTAACCCTTTTTTTTTGTTTTACTTTTTTTTCACCTTTTCTTTTTTATTTTTTTATTTTAAGGACAAGGTCTTATTTTCTAGGGAAACCCTAGAAGCTTGAATAGTAACCTCGCTCTGATACCACTTGAAGCAGTAAAAGCTTCTTTAATGTTCGTAAATTCTCTAAAATGCCCACAGGTAATCTGAATCTCACATGTTGGTAAGTAGTAATAAATATTGAATAAGATAAGATGATGAATTACATATGAGGGTCTGTTATTTATATTGTGGTGAAATACCCTTTCATTAATAGTCATGTCTTTTCGTAAAGACATTATTGATTATTATTATTTATTTTATAAATATATGTTTATTATTATTATTATTGTTGTTGTTGTTGTTGTTGTTTGTTGTTATTATTTAAGTTGTTACACCTCTATACTCATGTAGGTGTCCAATCCATTTTATTCAGAGGGATCAAATAATTATATGCTTGGAAGTTGTCAAATTCACCAAGCTTATCATCAGGCTGTTGTGATAGATCACTTTGAAATGAGAACATCAAATGAAAATAGCAAAGGATTAGATCTTACCGATTTGAGGTGTCCATCTTGGTTCTGGAGCTGGCTGATCTAGGGTTTGCCACAGAAACCCTAATTTTCAAAACTTAGAATATTTCAGAACTGATTCGATAAATAGATAGATATCTTCAAATAGAGCTGTCCAATGTACTCCTTTTCTGAAAACAGTGGAGGGAAGCTCCAGGAACAGGAAGCCCTAATTTTCCAATTTCTTCTGCAGAAATGCCTGTTACTATTTTTGTGATATCTCCAAAATTGATGATCCTCTGTGTCTAAAATTTTGTACTGAGGTAACCTCACATGTCCCTGATCTACCACCATATGTTTCATCAGAATTGTTTTCACCATTTGGGATTTATTATCCTTTTCCCAAGGTGACCTGTTACAGGACTGTTCAGAACAACAAAGTTGTACGGAATGCCACGTGTCACTGGTTCATCTTCTGAGTCTGATATTCTGACCAATAAAAATAAAGTCAATTCCCTTTAAGTAACATCTTCATTAATTCCATTTGGACCTCTGTAGCCCAAGATATTGCAAATATCCCTATATGTCCTATTTAGGGATGAATTCTGGAAGAGGCTGGAACCCTAACTTGGAGAGATCATATCTCGTAGAATAAAGCGAATATGAGTATGATTTTTGGACACAGGATTCATCATGATTTTAGCTTAGGACCTTGAAATTTTCAGCTCCTGAAACTTCCCCAATATCGGAATACAATGACTGTACCAAAACTTAGCAGTTTTAGTATTTAGGGTTTCTTTAGCTCGGGGTCAAACTAGGGTTTGACTTTTCTGGAGTTTCACCCAACCAAATTTGTTGATCCAGGTCTCTAAAATTCGGTTTTGATGAGGAGAACAATCCTGTGCTGGTCTCACTCAAAAATTCCTCTTCTGTAGAAAGCCCTAATTTCCACATCGAAAACTGAAAATGCTCAAAATCGAATTCCGCTTCGACAGAAAGATGCACTCTTCAATGGAGAGTCATCCTAGCATACTTCTGCTGATAGATTGTGGAGAAAGACCCAAAAAGTAAGAATCCCTAGCTTCTACAACTGCACAATGTCTTCTTCTCAGGTTAGCTCTGATTCCATGTTAGTCTTTCAACTTTTAAGCTAGCATTATGTTAGGATCTTTTCACTGAGAGAATAACAAGGACAGCAATAACATAAGCACATCACAAGAGACAAGAGACAAAAAGAGTTTTGATTGACGAAACCATAAATGGAGAAAACCCTGCAACTTCCTCAAAGATAGAATCACCACAAGATGTAAGACCCCAAAACAGTAAGATGGACTCCCAACAGCAGTAGTCTTCTTCTTCTGTCTAGTCCCAGTATTTCCTTCCTCACTAATGCGCCACACTTGAGTGAGAGTGAATGATGTATGTGATAAATAGAGAGTCTCACTCTCTATTTATATTCTTCTGTTCACTTGAAGTGCACTTAATCACGTAGGATCAACTTAACAATTACTTACTCGAGCCTACACCTTAATTAGTGTATAATAACTCAAGTGCCCCGAAACTGTGGGGACTTACCTAATGACTTGACAAGACTTATTTACATTAGTAATCCTCCTGATCGGAACATCGGGGCATGACAACATGACTCAAATACATAAAGGAAACATCCTGGAATAAACATCGGGTTACAATACATAAGATACATAGAAGAATACATTCCGAAGTTACATATACATCAACATAAGATTGCTTTCATTGTTAGCTTAGTTATGGTAATTAGTATTCCTAAGAGCGTATGGCTTGGGACATGCCATGGATGGCATAGTCACTTGCCATGGTAGCTGTGATATTGTAGATTGTTTAGATTTTACCTTGTGGTTTCTATTTAGTGCCATGTGGAAAAACAACAGGGTCATGAGTGCAAACCCTGGATGGATTTCATTGATGTAGGTGGATTTTTTTGTAGTGCAAGATTGTTACTGTGCATTTTAATTCTAAGACATGACTAGTTAAATGTTGTGCATAGCTTAGTAAAGGTCTTACGACCTTTGTGTACATATTGATTTTTGTTTTGATTTAAAGCCTGTGTTGAAGGCTGAGGTTCTCACGACCTCGTTGTAGAAATTTTAATTAAATGTTATAGACCGCATACATTCTGTGTATAGTGTGGATTTGGTGAGTGTAGAATGACTCTACATGAGTCGAATCCTAGTCGTTGTTGATCTAATGAGTTGTATTTTATGGGTGGTTGTGATTTGGGGCTTAGGTGCCCATAGGATTCAATTCCCGCCCTCTCTTGTATATTTACTTGGACGGTGTATAAGATTATGATATGGTTTATAAATTTGTCTCCTATGTATTTAATATTTATTGTGTATTTTGATACAAAGGGCATCATAGATTATGTAAGAAAAAAATTGTAAAGATATTCTATAGGATTCGTTCCTGCGACCTTAATGTGACTACATGGTTATTAATTGTTTATATTATATTGTTCTATGTTTGATTATTAAATGATGGTTGTGAGTTGATATTAGATGTGACTATTTGATTTATGGCATACGATTTGATTATGCAGATTTATAATATTAGGACTATGGATTCCAACTAATGTGACTACATGGTTATTAATTGTTTATATTATATTGTTCTATGTTTGATTATTAAATGATGGTTGTGAGTTGATATCAGATGTGACTATTTGATTTATGGAATATGATTTGATTATGCAGATTTATAATATTAGGAGTATGGATTCGTGGTAGGATTCTGATTAATCCTACCACGAATCTCTTTCCCCTTTCGGGTCACTCGGGAAATCGTGGGGTAAGTATGATGATTACTTTTGAAAGTAATATATGGAATATGGAATTAGCAACAAGATCAATACTAGTAAAAGGAAATAAGCAGAAAACGATGAAAATGGCACCGACGCGAATCCCCCTAGGGGGGATGGGGAATGGGCTCGAAAGAGCCTATTCAAAGGATGATTTTATTACAGAGGATAAAATATAAAAGCACTGATAAAATAGATCTTTATTTGTCCTTATGTAGGCTGAAACCAAGATATTACAGTTTATACAAAAAAAATTACAAATTATGTGACAAAAGAGAGACACCTGGGGGGATTTGAGCGCTCCAAAAGCCACTTTGGACAGCAGCTTCCTTTCTTCTCTGTCAGACCTGATAAATGAAAGTGAGCGAATTAGAATAAAAAAATCCCCAAATCACTTTAAGAGTACCTTTGGGTCAGCCTACTTTATCTCAAAAAATTAATGAAATTAAACTAGCTAAACTGACGAAAAAGGAACCAAGGAAAGCAATATTTCCTTGGGATCTTGGCTTGATGTTTGTGCAGCCAATTAAAAGCACTGATATTGTAGAATATTGAAATTATTGAACAGCAAATGAAACTACTTGAACAGCAAGCTATGAAATTTTCAATAAACTACTTGCGAAACTAAGGCAATTTAACTAGATCTCTTGAATTTGAACTTTATGTGCACAATGAAACTAAGATCTATAAATTTGAAGGGATATTGCTAATTAGATCTATGTATGCTTTTCTTGATGAGATAGATCAGATTTAAAAAGAAACCTTAAAGTAACAGTTTAAGGAAAGTTTAAAAATTTTAAAAGGAGGAAGAGAGAGAAAGAGTGTTTAAAGCCTGGGAATGTTGGGCTTTGGATTCTGCTTTGGTGGAACACCGAGGGACTATGTCATTCATAATATACTGAATATGAGGAAGATTCAAACCAGCTCAACCTCTTCTACCAGCGATATCACCTGCAACTTGAAAACCCTTGCACAAACAGATGGTTAAAACATAGGTGCTGCCGAAAGAGATGATTGGAAAGCATGCAATTAAACTTAAAATACATACAAATCCAATAGATTTGGAACAAGCAGCAGTAAGAGCATAAATAAAACTAGAATAAACTCTTACCCTAACAAGAGGGAGCTCTCTCCTTCAAGGCCAATAATTAACCAGCAAAGTAATGATAAACAAAAGCAGATTATACCTCATAAGCATTTGACAATCAACATCCACACATGAGGAGAATTACACCATAGGTCTTTCCTCCAAAGCTTCTTTATTCCAGAATGAAAAAAACAATACAGTACAAGAGCAACAACACCACAATCCAGTTCTAACTAGCTTGGAAGAGGAGGCTATGCCTGGATATATACAATTTACAGGCCATCTAGCCCAGGGGGGGGCGCAATTACTCATGGAATCAAGTGAAATCAATTGATGGAGAGTCCATCAATGCCTGATCTGTGTCTAGCTGAGCCATATCCGAGTCTCACTGAGTGCAACTGTCAATCGGGGGGCTGATCTGACTGACACCTCAACCTGTTGACTGAAGAATCCACCAAAAATCATCCAGTCGAGCCAAAAACGTGTTGAGGAGAGAGGGAGGGAAAAATTCCCCATAAAGACCACTGTAGATCAACTCTGGATCTGATTTGATCCCCTCCTTCAGTCAAGGATTTGTCAGATCTAGTCAATCTGCTCCAGATCTGATTGATTTCAGTCAAATCGGTTGAGAATCCATTGATTTATTGATTTTGGATTTGCTCCATTATTCATCAATTTATTAATTAAAATAATCAATAATTGATTTTTGGGGCTTTCTGCCCTGAGTGATGGAAAATCACTCAAAACTAGGAAACAATGGGTCCATGGGTTTACATGGTGCTCTTAGCTTGAAAATGAGCACCTACATGACTGAAACTGATTATTTGGCCCACTTTTATTACAAAATCAATTTTTCCAATTAAACTATTAAAAAATAGCCTATATTTTGGAAAAATTAAATTTTAATAAAAAACACTGAAAAAACTAAAAAATTGAAAAATTGAAAAACACCTAGGGGGACTTAGACATGTTAATATGACTCAAAAATGATGTCTAGCATGTTTATACATTGACACATAGACTCTAATAACCTCAATAGGCCCAAATGCCAAGCCAACCACCCCAACTTTGGAGGTATGGAGTGAAAAACTCAGAATTATCAGTCATTTGTTCAACAACCAATAATAACCAAGGGAAAAAACACCCTGGACTGATCGGATTGACCAATGAAGTCTAAGAGACCGAGTCTTTTACAGACACTATCATGCTAGAACATTTATTACAATTCCCTCGTGGGGTATGAACATGTGATATGATACAACAAGCACTTCCCAGAAGTACTTCCAAAGGTCATTTTGAAGTCCGAACAAGTTAGCCCTGTCCGGTTCACCGGGCTCACTTGATAAAAACCACTAAGTACAACTTAGGTGGTAACATTATGGCTCGAACTGTGGGACATGTGCTCGATCTGGTCTTTAAGACAAGGAGAGGATATGAGAACACCAGAATCTCTGGTTTATATACCCTGCAAAAACATCTCAACTTGATAAGAAAAACCTCAGTAGCACAAGTTTTATGAAAAACCAAATGAACCATTAAGCTGATTTATTTAAACAACATAGATGTAACTAACTAAAAGAAGCAAAGTTTTATTATAGCTAAAAATAGAAATGCAGAAAGTAAATGCTCTCTTTCAAAGAGCTTATTTTCCTACTCTAAGCATGATATAAAAAGTGTTAAGTGTAATCAGAAATGCAATGTAACCACCTAAGCATTTTATTGACATAAAAAAAAATTTCCTTGTCTTTGGTTACCAGCCAAAGTAAGGATACTTTATTCAGAAAATGCAAACTTGCGTGATGATCCAGAAGGGGTGGGATGGATGGGAAATCATAGGCATGAATAATGTAGTCAAACTTCCTCCCAAACTGGTAAGTGCTTGCGCAGGCTGCTTCTATCCATGACTAGATAGGGTTGATGTACAAATTGGAATGATGAGGTAGATTGACTACACCATCATACTGATCATCAAGGCTTACAGGATGATAATTCACTGTATAAGCCCCAAGCAGCTCCAAGTCATGAGAAAACTCTATATGTGAAGAAGATAGTTGAGACTGATATTCTAATAACTGCATCACATCCGTCTTTTCACAAAACTGCTTCCCCATATCTTCATTACTGATACCCTTGTGTGGCTCTGCATGATATGACTCTAAATGATCATATAAGAGTTTTGAATGCTGCTTTTCCATACTAGTATTTTCCAAGGTCTCCAGTTTCATGCCTCCCTCTATGGAATTATAGTAGATTGGAATTCCACAAATCTCTAAATAGACACTCCCCTCGCTGGATATAGCATAGATAAGATTCTTAAAAATATATCCACAAAAATCCCAATAGTCATGACCATCATCTATGTTAGATGTGATGGATTCCCCATTGCTGATATCAGATTCCGATATCAAGTTTTCTTTTTCTTCATTACTGATACTGATATATGTCTCAAACTGATCATGTGGATAAACTACATGCTCCTTTTTCATATCAAAGTTTCCCAAGGTCACATGGTCCATGCTCTCTTCTTTAGATATGCCATCAACAAAACCATCAAAAGTTTCTGGTTCATTATTTTCCTCTTTATTCATTTCATAGACTGGATTTTCCATGAATGTCCAGGACTCCTCATCAACATCTTTGTCGGGGATAAGGGAGTCTTCGTCACTTGTATCATGCTCCAAGCTATACTTGTCCTCATTTTCATACTCATCTTCTTCAGAGAAAAGGTCACAAGGTAGTACACCTTCCAGGCTGTCATCATTATATGGAGAACATGTAGGAGTCCCATCATGTATATCATAGTTTTCATCATAAGTTTCACTATAAGATTCTGCAATGGTTTCATCCTTAGGCTTGTACTGTTTATATGGCGACAAAGGGTAAGCCTGGCCTACCATGTATATATGATCAGACTCACCTAATGTTGTTTTCGGATTACTGACCTCCGCCATCCCATGTTCTATAATCTGATTTGCTATGTAGCAAGGGATTTCTGGGTGGAATTGCTCACAAGGTCTACACCAAGGAATTACTTCATCTACCATGTTAGTTGAGTCTAACTGGTTTGGAATCCTAGGCTCTTGCTGAGGAAACTTCCTTTGATACACTTGATTATGTTTTGGCTGAAAATTCCTAGGTCCACTATTTCTCTCCAGTGTGACTATTTTGTTTTGGATTTTTGTCATGAATTGGTCCTGACTAGTCATCACTTTTTCCAACATGCTAGCTATCTTTTCCATGGGGTCTTTAGAGGCTCCCTTTTCTTCTGATTCAAAGGATTTTCCCTTTTCTTCGTTGTATGAAGTGTTTCCCCTAGTGTAACCTGGAATGTTGGACTTGCCCGAAGATTGCATATTCATTTCTATTTTCTCGGCTAGATCTTGAGCAGTTTTTAGATCGACCGGATCTTTATCCCTTAATTGGTATCTCAAATCACCAGTGAAATATTCGATGTAATATATCAAGATGGAGGCATCGCTTGGCTTGATGTCTCTAGGGAGGTCCGTAACCACACGCCTGAACTTAGTATTAAATTCATCCATGGTTTCACTCTCCATCTTCTTTATATTATGAAGGGAAGCAAGCAAATGTCTTGGTTCTTTATTTCCCCCCCATCTCTTCTTAAAACCTGCCAGGAATTCATTAAGGGTTTTATATGAATCATCACCAAGGTTTTCATACCATTCTGCAGCATCATCCTCTAAGGATAAAGCAAAGAGCTTCATTTTGAAATCTTCATGGTTAGAGGCAACATCATCACAGTAACTGACTAGGTGCCTTTCAAACTTTCGGAGATGAGTCCTGGCAGTGGTAGCATTATTTCTCTCGAATCGGGGGAGCTTCTTGATAGCATCTTTCGGAATGTTATGAGGAGCACCTGCTATCTGAGAAAAGTCAAGGGGTTTGAATAATTCCGTCATTTCTTGATATTGGTGAACATGAATCTCTACAAATATGTGATGGATATCTGAGAGGGATTGGTATCCTAAAACTTCAAGGTTTCTACGAGAAGTCTGCCTATTCAATCTTTCCCTGATAAACCTTTCAGGATCAGGGAGAGGATTGAATAATTGTCGGTGGTTTATTCGGGTAGAAATTCTTGAAGGGATGTTAGACAGTGGAGTCGCCAGATGGATCAAATTTTAATTTTTATGTTTTTTAAAGACTCGATCAATCAAAAGTTTTTTATCTTTTTAGTTGTTTAGAAAAAAGTTAAGCTAAGTCGTACTCGGGAATAAAAATATTTATCCCCGGCAACGGCGCCAAAAGGTGTTGCCACCTTTTCACACACCTGGATCATGTGGCAGAAATATTCAATCCACTCGGTGTGTCCTTGGGGGCAAGTCTCAAGTCAAGGCTGTCACCTTGTTCTTGACTCCTCCGTTTAGGCTCAACTCCTAATGGAGCCAAGGGGGGTAGACCCTATTAAGTTACTAAGGATGATTTCTTAGTGTGGTGATGTTAAACTGAATCAGTTACTTAGGAGTTTGAATATATTAACTATAAACAATTGAAGATGACAAGATACGAAAATAACACATGAAATCACAAAGTTGATAAATAATATATATATGAAGCAAAAATGACCAGTTCCTTAATAATGGAGTCAAATCAAAGAGATTAGTGTGCTTGCATGTGCTTGGAGTGAATGTTTTGCGATTGCATATTGGTATGTTTTAAGTTAAAATTGGAGTATGAGTTGTTTAAATTAGGCTAAAAGGGGGACTCCAGATATACCCGAGAGTACTTGGAGTATGTCCAAAACAAAACCTACACGGCTACCCGCAAGGAATATGTGGGCTAAAATGGATTCTCTGGGGCTATGTTCGTAACGCACCTGTTAGGGTGTGACAGAGGTCGGTGCCCCGAGGTCACTTTTCAGTAGGTTCCCGCTTCCTTTGGGTATTTTACCACCGTAAAGGTTTGATCGAGGTGTTGGATTTTCACTTGATGGTTTGTTAATTGGGGAAGGTGAGTCCTAATTATGCTAGCCACCCAAGTGCTTTTGATACAGATTGACTGATCGGACGAAACGCAGCCAAGTGCAGAGCATACACACTGGAGTCTTGTAAATTCTAATAAGTTTTTAAGAGATGTGTTCTTGATTAAAATAAAAGCCTCCAAGAACCTCTTTCGATCCAAGTGGATCTCAATCGGGGAATAGAGGAGGGGTTAATTTTAAAGCTGCTGAAAAACAAATGATAGAAAAAATAAAACAACTACACAAATCTGGTTTTCTGATTAATCCTACCACGAATCTCTTTCCCCTTTCTGGTCACTTGGGAAATCGTGGGGTAAGTATTATGATTACTTTTGAAATTAAGATATGGAATATGGAATTAAAAACAAGATCAAATATACTACCCTACAAATCAGATCAATACTAGTAAAAGGAAATAAGCAGAAAACGATGAAAATGGCACCGACGTGAATCCCCCCAAGGGGGATGGGGAATGGGCTCGAAAGAGCCTATTTAAAGGATGATTTTATTATAGAGGTTAAAATATCAAAGCACTGATAAAAAATAGATTTCTTGGTCCTCATGCAGGCTGAAACCAAGATATTACAGTTTATACAAAAAAAATTACAAATTATGTGACAAAAGAGAGACCCCTGGGGGGATTTGAGCGCTCCAAAAGCCACTTTGGACAGCAGCTTCCTTTCTTCTCTGTCAGACCTGATAAATGACAGCGAGCGAATTAGAATAAAAAAATCCCCAAATCACTTTAAGAGTACCTTTGGGTCAGCCTACTTTATCTCAAAAAATTAATGAAATTAAACTAGCTAAACTGACGAAAAAGGAACCAAGGAAAGCAAGCTTTCCTTAGGATCTTGGCTTGCTATTTGTGCAGCCAATTAAAATTACTGATATTGCAGAATATTGAAATTATTGAACATCAAATGAAACTACCTTAACAGCAAGCTATGAAATTTTCAATAAACTACTTGTGAAACTAAGGCAATTTAACTAGATCTCTTGAATTTGAACTTTATGTGCACAATGAAACTAAGATCTAGATATTTGAAGGGATCTTTCTAATTAGATTTGTGTATGATTTTCTTGATGAGATAGATTAGATTTAAAAAGAAACCTTAAAGTAACAGTTTGAGGAAAGTTTAATAATTTTTGAACGAGGAAGAGAGAGAAAGAGTGTTTGAAGCCTTAGAATGTTGGGCTTTGGATTCTTCTTTGGTGGAACACCAAGGGACAATGTCATTCATAATATACTGAATATGAGGAAGATTCAAACCAGCTCAACCTCTTCTACCAGCGATATCACCTGCAACTTGAAAACCCTTGCACAAATAGATGGTTAAAACATAGGTGCTGCTGAAAGAGATGATTGGAAAGCATGCAATTAAACTTAAAATACATACAAATCCAATAGATCTGGAACATGCAGCAGTAAGAGCATAAATGAAACTAGAATAAACTCTTACCCTAACAGGAGGGAGCTCTCTCCTTCAAGGCCAATAATTAACCAGCAAAGCAATGATAAACAAAAGCAGATTATACCTCATAAGCATTTGACAATCAACATCCACACATGAAGAGCATTACACCATAGATCTTGCCTCAAAAGCTTCTTTATTCTAGAATGAAAAAAACAATACAGTACAAGAGCAACAGCACCTCAATCCAGTTCTAACTAGCTTAGAAGAGGAGGCTGTGCCTGGATATATACAATTTACAGGCCATCTAGCCCGGGGGGGCGCAATTACTCATGGAATCAAGTGAAATCAACTGATGGAGAATCCATCAATGCCTGATCTGTGTCTAGCTGAGTCAGATCTGAGTCTCACTAAGTGCAACTATCAATCGGGGGGCTGATCTGACTGACACCTCAACTTGTTGACTGAAGAATCCACCAAAAATCATCCAGTTGAGCCAAAAACGTGTTGAGGAGAGAGGGAGGGCGAAATTCCCCATAAATACCAATGTAGATCAACTCTGGATCTGATTTGATCCCTCCTTCAGTCAAGGATTTGTCAGATCCAGTCAATCTGCTCGAGATCTGATTGATTTCAGTCAAATCGGTTGAGAATCCATTGATTTATTGATTTTGGATTTGCTACAGTATTCATCAATTTATTAATTAAAATAATCAATAATTGATTTTTGGGGCTTTCTGACCTGAGTGATGGAAAATCACTCAAAACTAGGAAACAATGGGTCCATGGGTTTACATGGTGCTCTTAGCTTGAAAATGAGCACCTACATGACTGAAACTGATTATTTGGCCCACTTTTATTACAAAATCAATTTTTCCAATTAAACTATTAAAAAATAGCCTAAGTTTTGGAAAAATTAAATTTTAATAAAAAACACTGAAAAAACTGAAAAATTGAAAAATTGAAAAACACCTAGGGGGACTTATACATGTTCATATGAATCAAAAATTATGTCTAGCATGCTTACACATTGACACATAGACTCTAATAACCTCAATAGGCCCAAATGCCAAGCCGACCACCCCAACTTTGGAGGTATGGAGTGAAAAACTCAGAAATTATCAGTCGTTTGTTCAACAACCAATAATAACCAAGGGAAAAAACACCCTAGGCTGATCGGATTGACCAATGAAGTCTAAGAGACCGAGTCTTTTACAGACACTATCATGCTAGAACATTTATTACAATTCCCTCGTGGGGTATGAACATGTGATATGATACAACAAGCACTTCCCAGAAGTACTTCCAAACGTCCTTTTGAAGTCCGAACAAGTTAGCCCTATTCGGTTCACCGGGCTCACTTGATAAAAACCACTAAGTACAACTTAGGTGGTAACAAGACCCAAAAAGTAAGAAGCCCTAGCTTCTGCAGCTGCACAATTTCTTCTTTTCAGGTTAGCTCTGATTCCATGTTAGTTTTTCAACATTTAAGCTAGCATTATGTTAGGATCTTTTCACTGAGAGAATAACAAGCACAGCAATAACATAAGCACATCACAAGAGACAAGAGAAAAAAAGAGTTTTGATCGAGGAAACCATAAATGGAGAAAACCCCGCAGCTTCCTCAAAGATAGAATCACCACAAGATGTAAGACCCCAAAACAGTAAGATACACTCCCAACAGCAGTAGTCTTCTTCTTCTGTCTAGTCCCAGTATTTCCTTCCTCACTAATGCACCACACTTGAGTGAGAGTGAATGATGTATGTGATAAATAGAGAGTCTCACTCTCTATTTATATTCTTCCGTTCACTTGAAGTGCACTTAATCACGTAGGCTCAACTTAACAATTACTTACTCGAGCCTACACCTTAATTAGTGTATAATAACTCAAGTGCCCCGAAACTGTGGGGACTTACCTAATGACTTGACAAGACTTGTTTACATTAGTAATCCTCCCGATCGAAACATCGGGGCATGAAAACATGACTCAAATACATAAAGGAAAAATCCCAGAATAAACATCAGGTTACAATACATAAGATACATAGAAGAATACATTCCGAAGTTACATATACATCAACATAAGATTGCTTTCATTGTTAGCTTAGTTATGGTAATTAGTATTGCTGAGAGCGTATGGCTTGGGACATGCCGTGGATGGCATAGGCACTTGCCATGGTAGCTGTGGTATTGTAGATTGTTTAGATTTTACCTTGTGGTTTCTATTTAGTGCCATGTGGAAAAACAACAGGGTCATGAGTGCAAACCCTGGATGGCTTTCGTTGATGTAGGTGGATTTTTTTGTAGTGCAAGATTGTTACTGTGCATTTTAATTCTAAGACATGACTAGTTAAATGTTGTGCATAGCTTAGTAAAGGTCTTACGACCTTTGTGTACATATTGATTTTTGTTTTGATTTAAATCCTGTGTTGAAGGCTGAGGTTCTCACGACCTGGTTGTAGAAATTTTAATTAAATGTTATAGACCGCATACATTCTGTGTATAGTGTGGATTTGGTGAGTGTAGAATGACTCTACATGAGTCGAATCCTAGTCGTTGTTGATCTAATGAGTTGTATTTTATGGGTGGTTGTGATTTGGGGCTTAGGTGCCCATAGGATTCAATTCCTACCCTCTCTTGTATATTTACTTGGACGGTGTATAAGATTATGATATGGTTTATAAATTTGTCTCCTATGTATTTAATATTTATTGTGTATTTTGATATAAAGGGCATCATAGATTATGTAAGAAAAAAATTGCAAAGATATTCTATAGGGTTCGTTCCTGCGACCTTAATGTGACTACATGGTTATTAATTGTTTATATTATATTGTTCTATGTTTGATTATTAAATTATGGTTGTGAGTTGATATTAGATGTGACTATTTGATTTATGGCATACGATTTGATTATAAATCTAAAACATGCCTCTGCTCACAATTGGAATATGACAATAGAGTTTGTAAGTGCCAAAAGAACAGATAGGTAATAGATTTGAAATAAAACCTAGTTTGAATTTAACACAATTTAAACAGTAAAAATAATACAGGAAATTAAAACTAGGGTGCAAATCCCTTGATAAACATTTATAAATGAATTGAAATTGTAGTAGTAAACCGAGGAATAAACCCTTGATAAATATGGTATAGAAACTAACTTACAGCCTAGGGTTATAGTTTAAAATGTAAAACCTAGAAGTTTTTAAACACGGAACCAAGGGAATATGGTTAGCAGATTCAATGTTATCATTCACCTCGTATAGCCAATATTTATTCTAGAGAAATGGAATAGGAAGTCTAGGGATTCATACCTATAACTTGAAGCTCTTTCAATGGCTGAACCTGCACACTCAAATAACCAATATTAGAAATTCATAGACAGATTTGACCTCTGTATTAGATGACCAAATCACTTGGAAACTAGTGCATTCAAACCAACCATGAATCAGAACCGTTCCTGGTTTAATTCGGATCCCCCCGAGCTGGACTCCAACATTCAAATAGCTTAGAGCTCTTAAGGTAGAGTTTTCTATTTGGTATATCAGGTCTAGATGAGTTATCCTTTTATCTTCCGGGAAAATGTTCTCCAAGAATTCACTTGAGCGAAAAATAGGCAGATTAAGGACTCCCCCAAGATAGATCATATCTCCCAAGCCTTTGCTTGGCTTGGGACTTTATAGATAGAATTTTCATTCAAAGGGACAGTTAAAACCAGAAACCTTGGTTTCTTGATTTAACCCTTTTTACTTAATTTGGTTAATTTATAATCACTTTAACTTAGGATCTTTCAACTAGTTCCTAATTAGACTTTTGTAGCTATTTGTACTATTTATTAATTTTTAATAATAAATAATAATGGATAGATCTTTTTTTTCTTTCTTTCATCATTAATATTATTACTATATTTATTCTTTATACATACCATGTATAAAATACATAATAATATAACATTTATTAACATTTGTGTGTGGGCATCATATACCATGATCCCTAGACTTAATGACACTTCTTCATTAAGGTCAAAATAGGTATATGGTTAGGTCTACTAGGCTAGTCAACTCTAAACATCCTTGCATGTTGGATTCCCTCGTTTAACATGGTAGTTATTCTGTAGTTGATGAGAATATGAAAATTCAAAATTTCATTTAATCACTTAAAAATAAGTATGATGAGACCAATATTTTTCTTGAGTCATTTTCACTCGTAAGTTATTAAATTTTTTTTAGTAACCCCTAGAACTTACGAGATCCCATACTCAATGCTTTAAATAGGGACTTACAACGTTAGTGCAATTCCAGAGCTGTTTGCTCAATACTAATGCTAGGATGTACTTGTACTATACACCTAGGGATACAATGGCCAAGGATCCAATGCTCCAAATATTATGCTCAACATCAGCATGGAAGGCGCCAGGGCTTATGCCCAACACTTACAGTTATATTTTCATATGATCCAGAGCTTCTCGCTCAACAAAAATGTAATTACTCATGTGCTCCAGAGATTCTTTCTCAACACAGAATATTAATTACCCATGTGCTCTAGAGCTCCTCCTCAACACAAAACATTAATTACAAATATGCTTCAGAGCTCCTCACTCAACACAAAACATTAATTACACATGTTCTCCAGAGCTCCTCACTCAACACAAATCTTCTTACCAATCATGTGCTTCAAGGTCCATGCTCAACACAAACATGTATATATCATCAATAATTGGCTTATTCCCAATATATAAAACAAATGATCATGTTCATATGCAGTTGGGTCCTCAACCCAATTATCAAAATAAACTATCAAGATAACATCATAATCAATAGGCTCACACCTATAAGTGTTAGGTCCAAAATTCAGGATATTACAATGAAATTTAGGCGAATGCAACCATATGCAAAATTTACAGGGAATAAAGGGAAAAATAACTCCTAGGAGCCTCAATTATTGAAAATCACGTGCGAATAAATGATTTCACTACAATTTCTCTAGAAATATGTGACGAGAGAGAGAGAGTTTGGAGGAAGAAATCTAGGGAAAAATTATTTTTTTTATTTTCCTCATGAGGAATATTCACTTTTTATTTATTTTTCCCTTACTAAATATTGCACTAATATTTTATTGATGAAAAAGCTCTTTCCATATAAAAACTTAGCCCACTAATTTTTTTATTTCCTTTAATTTTTCCCATGGAGTAAATTTCGCCCTTTAAATTATCCATGATCCAAAATCAAAACAAGGTTGTTTAGGGAGTTTTTGAAAGTGATAAGTGAGATGTTGTATTTATCTAGGAGGTAAATTCAATTGTTTCTTAGCTTAATAATTGCACTAGTTAAGTGGGGAAACGTCCCTTTTGGACCTCAAACCACATTCAAGGAGGGGGTGGCTTAGGGTGTAGTTCTTGTTCAATCCCATTAACTATAAAATTTTGTTATGACATATGGTTTTGAACCATATAATAGATGCATATGGGTGACTTGTTTCACACATGAGAGATTGCTTGTAATATGCTCATTGTTTGCACATAATAACAATGCTGCATGAACTTTCCGTTGGATGTGAATAACTTGTTCTCTACTAGATACATAATGGATAATTGTTGGTGACTTTAATATGGTGGAAGTGGATGGAAATTGAGGTGGAGATTTAGTTTATGTTCTGTGTCATATACAAAAGTAGTCATGGTTTAGGTGCAAGGCTACCCTACAACTATTTTATACTAATTACGGAAATGATGAATTAGAGTATGGAGGCTAGTTCACTTAGGCCAAATATTTCAAGAGAAGGAGAGGGTTTAAGCTAGACTTCATAGGTTGTATGGACCTCAACATTATATTTAGTTCTCTAGTAAGACTTGGGAGGTTGATGTTTTGAGGGATATGACTAGCTCATATCATATGCCAATTAGGACTTCCATCCTTATTAATATCATATTATTGAATCAAATCCTTCTTTCTTATTCAAGATTAAGGTTTCTCATTCTATATTCTCCCAATTTCCACACTTTTGTCCATAATGTTTGAAGCCTTGTCCTTTTCCTGATGGGGAAATAGGATGGATGTTATGGTGGGACACATCTATTTAAATGAATATAAAATTAATGCATGGATAGGGCCATCTAATTGCTCACCGGCATAGTGAAGAGCTTTGGGAGGCTAGGCGAAAATTAAAAGAGATTCATATCCTTTTTTAGGAGGATAATCATTACATTATCCCTCAATAAGATACATCATGGTTCAAGGTGTGTGGATATGGTCATCATTTTTTTTATTTTTTATTGATTCATATTTTGTTGCAGTAAATAATTCACTACCTCCTTGTATTGTTCCCCATCACTTGATTAGGAAAGTGTAACATCCCCCAACAGATAAAAATTATTTATAATATTTTGAATTACTATTTTAATTTTGAATGAGATTACCAGGTTCTGGAATCCACCAATAGGTCCTTCGGGGACAGATGTAACTGAAGGATTATGCTTTAATAAAATCATGAATGATGGGGAAAACCTTGTTTAATGCGGAAATTATGTAGGCAAGAGTGGGGGATATGAATAGTCAACCTCAGGGAGGTTACACCAGGCGTGAGAATGCTAGTATGATGCTAGAAAATCCTTAAGGAATTAGGGGTGTAGTGGGAAGAGGAAATTCCACGAGGAATTGGTCATTAGCTGCAAAATACCTAGGAAAAAACCAAAAATTTAAAATAGATGCATATAGGAGGAGGAAAGACACTACTAAGTATGCTAGTAAAGGATGAACTCTTGTTTTGTAAGCACTCTGTGTTAGGAAAGCTGAAACAAATATTTTTTGTGTGAGCATTCACTGTAAGGAAAGTTGAAACAAATACTTGTTGTGTGAGCACTTTTTGTTAGGAAAGTGATTTCTCACTGGAAAACTGAACATGAGGTTGACTGTCACCACTCTTGGCATGCATAGTTTAGCTGGAGGGTAATTGAGGACAGAGAACAATTGTTCCTACTATATGGTTGGGTGGAACGTGGTTCTTCCTCCTTCATTTGGATCGTCTTACAACCAAGTTCCTTTATATGTTTAAATTCTTGCAGACTATTGAGCTTAGTGTATATCTGTACATGTGCAAAAAATTATTTGATAGTTTATTGTTTCCCGCATTAATATCTGGAGCATTGAAAGACGTATATGATAGTTTATTGTTGCATGTGTTAAGTTTTGGAGCATGAAAATGTATTTGAGGGGGGCATGATTCAACTAAAATGGGTTGAACAGGAGTCAAAATGATGTGTGGCATTAGAGGTTGAGCAGGTGGGTCAAGATACCACACAGGAATCCCCAATGTCAAGTTGCGTAAGTTTAAGGTAGCCATTACTAGCTTACTCACTATGTCAGATGGGGGAAACATGAAGGGAATTGTGTGGACTAGGAAGGAGCCCTCGTAATTCTTAGGTGACTGCGTTTGGGGATGCGGCTGTAGATGGGGTTGTGGCTGCGGTTGGGGGTGTGGCTACAATTGGGCTCGCAGTTGTGGTAGGGGCTGTGGCTGCAGTTGGGGCTTGGGTGCCATGGTCCTAGATGAGAGCATGCATAAATCCACAGTCTCGCTTGGTGCCAGCAGAGGTGGTAAGGATGGGAAGGAAGTTGTCATGGAAGGGTTGGAAAATAATCCTTGTCATACGGCCACCATGGGAGGGACAAATGCGTTGTCGATGGAGGTATTGATGGCAAGGATGACATTAGCTAGTGTGGTTGGCCCTTGTGGATTGTGGTAAGTGAGTGGGTCCACTAACACAGTATTCCTGTCATGGGGGAACATCATGAGATGGAAAACGATAGATGCCATGGCTCACATAGAATACATGTAGCTACGTCCTAGGAGAAGTTTGTAGTCCAACTGAGCGTTGATGACTTCTATGTCAATCAGGATGGTCTTCCCTCCTAAAGAGATGGGGATGTGTGGAAGGATGCCTTGGGCTCTGGTGGGGTGTCCATCATAGGAACATAACGTGGTGGTGGATGGATGGAGGATAACGGACCCAAGTTTCTTCCAGACCAAGGTTGACTTGATGCAAGTGGATTCCCCATCGTCAACAATGCACCAGTGCATGACCAAATTTTGAATCGACGCCGAAATATAGAAGGCGATGGTTGATGGCATTCTGGGCTCTACGTTGTCGAAATCAATTGTGATCAATATGGATTCAGACAATTCTACGGCACCAAGGGTAGATACTAAGTCTTTCCATTATGTTGGACATGTTTTAAGTACCTCGAGAGAAAATATGGCAGTAGGTGATTGGGCCAAATCATCGACAATATTGTAGTTAACTACCACTCTTTCGGTGGTGTTGTTGGCAAGGCACCTGAAGGGGAGACCCTGACCTATTGCTTCCCCATCCATGGGAGGGGAAGGAAGGTGAAGAGGTACATTTGTTGTGTTTGATGTGGATGCCGCTGATGGGTCAGTGGTTTCAGTAGCAGATCTGTACTAGTTCCACCTATTCTATAGGTTGATCTCTTTAGTTGTCATCTCGAGCAGGTGATGTATCCATGTCTTTGTGGGAGGGGGAATAGGGGGGGCTGCGGGGGTTAGGTTGGGGTAAGGGTGCAGTTTCTACCAATCCTTGGAGTGGTAATGGGTTTTGGAGCACCATGGGTGGAGGACCCAGTGGTGCTGGGTTATGTTTTGTTTGGGCTGCTGCATTGTTGCCCTGCTTAGCTTCATCTTGCAGGTATTTTTTGGCATGCCCCATGAGAGGAGATTCATGGGTGTAGCGCCCATGGATGTTGCACAGTTCACATGGGTGGTTTGTCTGAAATGGAACATTCTGTAGAGGAGGATTTGGATGTTGGTTATTTTTTGATGGTAGATTGATGTCATTGCAGGGAGGGTTAGGTTGATGGTCACCTCTTTGGGGTTGGTTGTTACCCTGATTCCTAGCTCATTTATTTAGGCCTTGCCCTTGTTGGTTATTGGGGAAAGTCTGGTCGGGATGATTCTGCTGACAGTGCTAGGAACAGCAGCAGGGGTGTTGGTGGTGGTGTGAGGTATGGACATGGATCCACTACCAATCACTAGTTCAAAAAGTGGATCTAGGTTTGCACCATCCATGGGGATAGATGGTGTAGTGTGTAATTCTAGCTCAGATTAATATGAATCTAAGTATGATTCAGAGGTTGTGTGGCCTTCTTACGGTGTAGAGGTTTGTCAAGAATGGTCTTGATGGTGCTGGTCTAAATACCTAAATTGAGGTGTATCGCCTCTCAGGCATGAGGAAGAGCGTGGTGGATCAATCATGTATGTTTGTTGGACCAAATAATGTAACAGGAAATGACGATTTGGACCCCGGTTTCAGTGGCTTTCGATTGGATTACAGGTGGTGACTAGACCACCAAGACTGCCAGGAGACAACGATTGGATTTTTCCTCACAGGAGTGCTAGTTAATTGGTAGGGGTCATTACCCGTTTTGATTGGTGATTCCTCTCAATGTACTAGATACTTTGGGGTTCCCGTGGTACTCCTCACAATGATTTTTAGGGTAGAGCCCAAGTACTTCCCATGGTTAAGGAAGTTGGGGACTTATGTCCTCAAACTGCAAAGTTTTGAATTAATGTAAATTGATTGATTTTAATGGGTTTGCTCGACGTCATGAACCGAGTTTCATTAGCTTAAGTGGTGTGGTTGTGTGTATGTTTAGTGTATGATAACTTGTTCATTTTAAAATAATTTTCTGTTATTATGCTTCAATTTTGTGAATGTGCAACCACGTTTTATGAATGCTTCCTAGCAGATGTTTCTGGTTTGTTGCAGAGATTGAAAAAATGGGAAATTTGTCATGAAAACTAGTGAAATTTTAAACAAAAAAATTGAACATGCAACTATTACACTTTGAACAAATTTAAACCTAATAGGCGACTACCATACCCTTGTATTCTTTTTAGACCAAGAAAGAGTGTTGGGTTCTCAACAAAGTGGGAACAAGCCCACTCGTAGATCCATAGGTCACTCTTCGAGTGCAGTGTTGGTCAACAAAGAGGATGCAAAGTCTCCCACCCCCTCTACCTTCCAAGTCACTCATTTTTAATGGTCTCAAAAAATGACAGAGATAAGTGCCTATTACTATAATTGCTTAACCCTTCATCTTATCTCATAATACCGTGGAGGGTGATGACTAAGTAGAGGAGGAAGGGCTAGGCAAGGGGTTAATTCCAATGTTTAAATGAAAAAGTAAAAATCAACTAGTAGTATTTAAGCTAATCCTTTAAACAAATTTACATGCATTAACATTCAACCAAATATATCATCAACCTACAAAATTTCTTTCAGAGAGAGACAGGCTGCTGGAAAGAGGTGGCTGGGCCACATTGACAGTCCAAATAGCAGCAAACAGGCAAGCCCAAAAGGTTACAAATGCTAATACAAAGTGAAAAATGGATTGCGCACCTGTAGAGGACCTTTTTGTTTCAAGGAGGATTGTGATCTGTTAGAAAATAGGACCGCAGAGCAATAACAAATATACAATTAAATCAATAAACAAGATGCAAAACACATTAAAACATTACAAGGAGACATAGATATAACGTGGTTCACCCAAACGATGGGATATGTCCATAAATAAATTGCCAGTTCTTTTATTACAATCCAGAAAGATGAAGGGATACACCTTGCAACAAAACTGTTGCACTTCCTCTTCACACTCTCATAGTCTCTCTTCCATTACAATACAATAACATACACAGTCGTTTTAAAATGCTTTATTTTATAGGGGAAATACAATGGGAAAATTATAGGGTTAACCCAATACCATGGGTCTGCAATACTATTGGCCAACACACATCCCAAAAAAATTTCTTAGAGGCTCCACTTTTGAACCCCCGTTTCTCGGGGGCGCTACCCCCGAACCCCCGTATCTCGAAGCCACTGTCTCTGAACCCCTGTGTCTCGAGGGTGTTTCCCCCAAACCCTAAGGCAGGTGGAATGAGTGTACAGTACTCTTGGGTTACAATCACAAATAAATAATATCTTTATATCTGGAATATTAGGATCCACAACCAACAATATCCCACTTGGATACTGATTACAACAGCTCCATGGCTACTGCACTTGATGGACTATGATTTGGACATTGGACTTGTAAAATTTCATCTTTTCACCTTCATGCTTGAAGGCCAACAAAAACTGAGTAGGAACTCAGTTTCTCTCTGGTTACTCCCTTTGTCAACATGTCTGTGGGATTCTGGCTAGTATGTATCTTTTCCAGTTTTAACAATTCTTCATCAAAAATAGATCTTATGAAGTGGTACTTAAGCTATACATGCCTAGTCCTTAAATGAAAGGTTGAGTTCTTTGCAATATGAATGGCACTCTGGCTATCACTGTACAATTTACTATTCTCCTGCTTCTTACCCAATTCTTCCATGAACCTATGCAATCAAATCATCTCCTTACTAGCCTCTATAGTAGCAACATACTCTGCTTCCATTGTTGAAAGTGAAAAAACCTATTACAATTTCGAAATCCAACTTACTGCTATTCCATCCATAGCAAACACATACCTTGTGGTGCTCCTCCTGTTGTCTTTATCACTAGCCATATATGCATCAACATATCCGTGTAGAACAGTGTCTGAGCCTGCAAAACATAATGCATGAGAAGTGGTACCTCTCAAATACCTGAGAATCCATTGTATTGCTTTCCAATGCCCTTTACCTGGATTATTCATACACCTGCTCACAACTCCCACTACATGTGCAATATCTGGTCTTGTGCACACCATGGCATACATCAAGCTTCCAACTGCTGATGAATATGGAATCTTGGACATGTAATCTATCTCTTCCTGTGTCTCTGGACACATATGCTTGCTTAGTTTGAAATGGCTTGCCAAAAGTGTGCTGACTGGTTTTGCATTCTGCATTCTAAACCTCTGCAACACCAGATCCCAAGTCTGGTTTCTTACCAATTAGTCCATCTCCTCATCCATGCCTTGCTCCCACTTCTTTCTAGTTTCTACCTAAATTGCTTCTTCAAAACATTCTGGTTCACCAAAATTAGTCATCAATAAATAATATAGTGAAGGAGAGAATCGTTTAGGGGGCCTACTTAACTTGGTAGAATTTCTTACAGTTATAGGAGTTTCAAGTACCTGCTCCTACTCTTTATTTTCTGGTGCTTTTGGAACTTCATTTTCTTTGATTTCATCAAGCACTGTGTAATATGTGTTTTCCTTTTCTTCTTTCTTTCCCTACAACTAATCTTCGTACATGACCTTTTCATTGAATACTACATCTCTACTCCTAATGATTTTGCAATTTTTGAGATCCCATAAATGATAAACAAAATCATCAACCCCATATCCAATAAAGGTACATTTTTTGGATTTATCCTCAAGCTTTGTTCTATAATCGTTATCAATATGGAAAAATCCTTCACAACCAAAAGTTCTTAGAAATGAGTATTCTACCTGTTTACCTGTCCATTCCTCCTCTAGAATGCCACCATCCAAAGCGTTTGAAGGCCCTCTGTTTATTGAATAAACAATAGTGTTTATAGCGTCAGCCCAAAACTATAAGGGAAACCCTGCATGCAATCTCATACACCTTGCAAGCTCCATGATCGTTCTGTTCATCCTTTCGGACACAACATTTTCTTGGGGTGTTCTAGGGACTGTCTTCTTTCTGTGAATCCCATTGTGTGAACAATAACTGTCAAAATCATTGCTGTAGTACTCGCCTCCATTATCAGATCTCAGAAATTTCAACCTTTTTCTTGTCTCATTCTCAGCCAAATCTTTCCACTTCTTAAAAGTATCAAACACATTAGATTTTTGTCTAATGCAATAAACCCAAATTTTTCTAGTTGCATCATCAATAAAAGTAACATAATAACGAGAGCCACCAAGAGATTGTACCTGAGATGGTCCCCATACATCTGTATAGACAAGCTCTAACTTTTCACTCTTCTTTTGTTTCCCAGACCTGAGAAATACAACTCTCTTATGTTTTCCGTAAAAACAGTTCTCACAAAATTCCAAACTTACCTACTTCATATCAGGAAGCAGTTTCCTTGAGTGGAGAATCTGCATCCCCTTCGCACTCATGTGGCCAAGCCGATGATGCCACAACACCACACCTGTTTCTGTGGAAGCTATAGAGATAGAATAATCAATATTATGAGTACATAAATATAACGTACCTATACAATCTCCTTTTGGAATTACCAAACATAGACAAACAGCCGCTATCTCCCAACTGCCTTGTTGAGATCAGATTTCTTTTCATAGCAGGAATGTGCCTTACATCCTTTAGTAGTCATTCACTTCCATTGTTTAACTTAATCCGTACCTTACCCTTTCCAACAATTTTACATGGTTCATCACCCCCCAATAGCACGTGCCCAAAATCGCCTTGAACATAATCATGAAAGAATTTTTCCAAATCTGCACTTGGATCTTCCCTTTTTAGACTTGGCGTGATTTCCTGGGCTCCTTCCTCTCTCGTTTTGTCTCCCTCTGCTCTCCATGGTTAGTGCATTACATGATGTATCACCTGTACTTTTTCTTTGCATTTCCTCACTTTGAATAACACCAACAACATCATCAAAATTAAGAGTGTTTGAACTAGGGATAGAGTTACTTACAGCCATCACCAAGCTATTCCAGCTTTCTGGCAATGAGCACAAGATTAGAAGAGCCCTAACCTCATCATCAAAGTTCACTTTTACAGAACTTAATTGACTGGTAAGTGTATTAAACCCATTTAAATGGTCATTAACAGATCCATCTTCTGACATCTTCATATTAAATAAATGCTTCATTAAAAGTACCTTGTTAGAAGCCAAGGGTTTTTTGTAGAGCTTACTCAATGCGCTCATCACACCCTTTGTTGTTTTTTCTTTCGAAATATTGAAGGCCACTGATGAAGCCAGGCACAACGGTATTGTTCCCACTGCCTTTCTATCAAGAACCTCCCATTCTTCATCCTTCATAGCCGCTGGTTGTTTTTCTCTTCTGCACAATGGCAAGTACAGATCGTTTTGGTACAGATAGTCCTCCATTTGCATCTTCGATAATTTATAGTTTTGGCCATTAAATTTCTCGACCCTAAACTTTCCTTCTTCTTCCATTGCTCCCACTTGAACCAGGAACCCTTCTTTCCCACGAGTTTACCAACCAAATAGACCTTTTTGGCTTTGATACCAATTTTTAGAAAACAGGACCGCGGAGCAATAACAAATATATAGTTAAATCAATAAAAAAGATGCAAAACACATTAAAACATTACAGAGAGACACATATATAATTTGGTTCACCCAAATGATGGGCTACGTCCACAAAGAAATCGCCAGTCCTTTTATTACAGTCCAGAAAGATGAAAGGATACACCTTGCAGCAAAACCATTGCACTTCTTCTTCACGCTCTCACAGTCTCTCTTCCAATACAATACAATACTGTACATAGTCGTTTTACAATGCTTTCTTTTATAGGGGAAATACAATGGGAAAATTCTAGGGTTAACCCAATACCATGGGTCCACAATACTGTTGGCCAACACACATCCCAAAAAAATTTCTCGGGGGCTCCGCCCCTGAACCCCGTTTCTCGGGGGTGCTAACCCCAAACCCCCGTATATCAAGGGCGCTGCCCCCAAACCCTCATGTGTAGGAGGTGTTTCCCCTGAACCCTAAGGAAGGGGGGATGAGTGTACAGTACTCCTGGGTTACAATCACAACTAAACAATATCTCTGGATCTAGAAGATTAGGCTCCACAACCAACAGTGATCAAACCGTGAGGAATTATCTCAAATGGTTTAGAACCCACTTCAGAAATAGGCCCATTTACCCCTAATCAAGGAAAAATTTGCAAATGGATCAATTGTTTGAGAAGAAAACATGACTGAATAGAGGTGAATTTTTAGAAATTCGATTCGGTCATTTTTGCATAGTTAAACAATTTGCAAATCAAAGAACGACCAAGAGTAACTAGTACTGTGGTCGAACCAATAACAAAAATGAAAGCAAAATATCTATCAAACTAAGTAATAAGAATATCTATAAAACTAAATAAGAAAAATATCTATAAAACTAAAAAAAAAAAGGGATCCTGTGGGATCGACCCGGTATAGTCGCCAATCTGTAGTCCGAAAAAGGGCCTAGATACGTGTTGAAACACCTAACTTCCGTCTATAGTATGGAAGGATAGAGCTTCGATGGGTAAAAGCAAAACCTGCAACAAGTTCTTAATGGAGAACTTGCAGCACACTGTTAAAGAAATGAACAAGTAAAACCATGCAATAAAAATGTTAGGAATAAACTACCTATGATCAACTAAGCTACAAACTAAAAAGCAAGAAAAAATGATTATATCTTCTATTTATGGTGAAATGGGTCACCATGCCCTTTCTCAGGAAGCTACCTCTATATGGATTGGGGATTTGGATATTCGAGCAAGTGGAGGAGAGGGATTAATGACATGAGAGATGTGGGTCTCAAGGCACTCATATGGGCAGAGTAACAGTAGGAAAAGAAGGAGTGTTTTGAGAGTGACCCCCACCCTTGTATTTATCGTTTTTTCTCAATTTTTAGCATTTTAAGCCCTTGGTTAGTGCTTTAATCCCTTTTTAGGGTTTTAAGCCCCTTTCGTCCATTCCTTAGCTCCTTTGGGGTTCTTACGCCCCTTTTAGGGGATTTAGCCCCTTTTTGGAGACTTTATCCCCTTTGAGAGCTGTTTTGGCTCTTTTATCGGGATTTTAAGCACTTTTTGTGTTTTTTGAGCCTTTGCAAGGGTGTGGGGGGCAATGCGAGAAATAAAATAGATGTATTTTCATGGTGTAGGTCATATAGAGCTAATCGGGTGATTTTTTTGGGTTAATAGAGGGTCAATTTCTAGTCTTTCCATCTTTTAGATTCCATGTCTGGAAGCTAGTATGTTGACCCCTATTAGTAGTGATTTAATTTGTGTGAATATTTACATACATAATCATGTTTTTAAAGTGTAAAAGGTTAGTTGGATGGAACACAATTGTTCCAATCACTAGAGTATTTTGAAAGGGACTATGAGCAATAAATTTATTGTTGACTCTCCCGCTCTGTATAAAGTCACAGGTAGTTTGATTCAAGGCCAAGTGATTTGAATGTCAAGTTATATAGAGAAGCATGGTAGTGTCTCCACCTTGAATTTCACAACCTTCTTTAATTCCCCTCGATGAAAAATTTCAGATTCTAATTATCTGCATTTCAAACAATAAAGAACCGATGTTATATCATGATTTGGAAGACCTATGCAACATGCCTTGATGGTATACATTGTCCCTCTATATAATTAGGATATCCTTGATGATCAATTAAAACCCTAAAATAAATTTTGTTTATAAATGTGCGTCAATAGTACTATAGTCCGCATGCATGCAGATTGCTCCATTATAGCTTGCGTACAACAGATTTTATGCTTAAAAATAAAATATTTCAAGTTTTCCATGTCAATTCATGAATTTTATGATCCTTGGTCTTCCACATCCTCGAAGACCAAGGATATATATTGAGTCATTGTGAAGCATTGAAGGAGGCCAAACTTGGAAAGAAATTAAAGAGTAGCGAATTTTTTCCCCATTATGATTACCTTGAGTCTTCATCCCCTTATCCTCGATAAATTAGAAATCTTATGTTCATATTACAATCTCTTCCTTATCTTGTGTAAGAGGAACCGAGTTAGTCCTTATACTTGTGACCTTACCACTGCATGGAGGATTGAAGTGGTGGATGCTAAGGTGGAGGAACATAGTTTCTCGGTTTTGATGATTTGTCAACAAACGGTTATCACTATGTACTTATGTTCTTTATATCAATAGAAATACTCTTTTCTCATCCAATTCATGTGCAAATGTTTATATTAATTTCCATGGATATATTCGTGTTATACATGTTGAATGGATTATGCTAGAGTGGACGCTACAATTTTATATACATAGTATATGATTGGATTCATTTTTTGTTTAGGACAAGTTGTGTGTGAATATCATTTGATTGCAAGCTCAATGGTGGTCTCCTTCAGATGTTCGGTTGAGGTATGGGACCTATCCTTTTGTTGTTAGAATTTTACATTTATATAACATACTTGAGAATTGAGTTGATTTCTTGTGTCACTCTATCTGTTGTGGTTTACCCCAAGTCATAGGAATATTTTTTCTGTGACAACCATATGAATATTTCAAACTAACTAAAGTCACTTAATCACAAATGTTTGACTTTGAGATAACTAATGATTGAGAATCCACCTTTGAAGACAATGTTAATCCACCTCAAAATGTGATTTTAATCTCCATCATTGCTGAAATGATTTCATATGAAAATGAACACACTTATTGATTTTCCTTAAACCTAATGTCCATGTTTATTTCGCTTCTATGCGTTGTGGTTTGTGACTATTGTTGCATTGCTCACATGGAAAAAAAATGCTAAATTTTTTTGCTAG
Organism: Pseudotsuga menziesii; assembly: GCA_001517045.1. Classification (NCBI taxonomy): domain Eukaryota; kingdom Viridiplantae; phylum Streptophyta; class Pinopsida; order Pinales; family Pinaceae; genus Pseudotsuga; species Pseudotsuga menziesii. The sequence continues at coordinate 590,448 of LPNX010921314.1, forward strand.
ACTATTTTTCCATGTTCTATTTCCAAATAAGTAATTTCCATTTATTAATTTAAAAAAATGATTTTCCCAAATTCTATAGAATAAAATTCTTACTGCCAAAACTTTCTAAAACTAAGTAAAATCCTAAAAAAATTGATTTGTTTTACAAAAATGTCACTAAAGAGTTTATTGTTGCCAATTTAAAAGTTATTATGATTATGTAAAGTTTATACACTTTAAGATAAATATGATTTGACTTTAAATATAGAAAAAACGTCCATAAAAGTAATCATATTAAGAACTCTGCAATCCTTAAAGAAAACATAGTTTTGCAACTTTTAAAACAAAATTATTTCTCCATTATTCCCCAACGTCACCTTTTTCGATCAAATCACCCATATGATATGATCAAAATAACTATTTCGTCATGTCACAAACTAGATAGGCCCCTACTTTTCTAGGGATTTAATATGTAGTAACATGATGTAGGGAAAATAGAATTGATGTGAACTTTTACAATTAGACCAAAAGGATGCAATTTAAATTTCTATGTAATAAGGATAATATTTTTGTTTCAATATATTTTGGAATTTATACAAATAAATCAAGCACTCTTTTTTCAAATTGCATTAATGACTTGGGCATATTCCATATGAAACTCAAAACATAATGCATGCCAACCAATAGAGCTTGTGAAAATCATGATTAGGGATCCTACTTTTTGATCATTTTAGATATAATCCCATATAAATCCACATTGTTATGATTGACTACATAAATTGTTGAACAAAAGATATGATTAAGAAAACTACAATAGAGTTACTTAGTAATATTCCTCAAAACACAATATATGAATAACAAGCTTGGATCAAAGTTCAATAGGATTAAAATGTTAACAATCATCATATACGGCAAGCCTTGGATGGATATTATAATAAGTCATAGCCTTTACCTCTCTCAATGAACATAATTTATGTACCTGATCCCTTCCGAGGAAGAAAGGTTGTATGTTCATTAATTCCATGAGAATCCGTCCAACTCACAAAACATCAATGGCTGCATTATAATTTGATGAGTTCAACAAGAATTCCGGAGCTCTATACCATCCAATAACCACATATTTCATCATGAAATCGGTTTCAGAAGTAATACATGCATGACCAAAAAAACATTTATTCATATCACAGTTTGCATTTAACAAAAGATTGTTCAGATTCAAGTCCCAATGAAGACATTTGCGTAGGGTGTATATTTCGATCCTCACAAAATCTAATATAAAAGGTATACAATAGACAATGTACATAAAAACATTATCCTCTAAAAGCCAATATTTGTGGGAGCTTATTTATATAACCTATGGTACTTGAAAAACATACACTCAAAATAAAATGGACCAAACAAGTACAGTGAGAGACGTGTTAATTAAGGGAAACCAATTATTGAAAATGCCTTTTTCACTAAATAAAAGCTTCATTCGCATTCAGAACTTGGTTCATAAGTAAAGAGATGAGTTTACAAGAGAGGGTTATCTTTATATAAATTTATAAATTTGAACTTTGCGAGATCTACAAAACCAAGATCAAGCTCAAAACCAGGATCAAGTTCAAAATTTTGATCGCCCTCTAAGTGAAATCGCATAAACCTTTACCCTACAAGTAACCATGAATCACTACAGCCTTTATATAAGACAAAATCACTCCTAATTTTTCCTTGAATACCCTGAATTGAGGGAGAAAAGAATATATCAACATGAGATTTAGAAGAATGCAACCATATGCAAATTTTACAGGGAATAAAGGGAAAACTAACTCCCAGGAGCCCTAATTATTTAAAATCGGGTGTGAATAAATGATTTCACTACAATTTCTCTAGAAATATGTGACCAAAGAGAGTTTGGAGGAAGAAATATAGGGCACTAATATTTTTTTCATTTTCCTCATGAGGGTTATTCAATTTTGATTTATTTTTTCGTTACAAAGTATTGCACAACTATATTTTAGCCAAAAAATCTATTTCCATATAAAACGTTTCCCCACTAATTTTTTTAAATCCTCAAATTTGTTCCTCGGAGTAAATTTTTCCCTTAAAGTTATCCATGACCCCAAGTCAAAACAAGGTTGTTTGGCGAGTTTTGGAAAGTGATAAGTGAGATGTTGTATTTATCTAGTAGGTATATTCAATTTCTTTTGAGCTTAATAATTCCACTAGTTAATTAGGGAAATGTACCTTTTGGACCTCAAACCACATTCAAGGAGGGCATGGCTTAGGGTGTAGTTCTTGATCAATCCCATTAACTACAAATTTTCTTTTATGACATATGGTTTTGACACATATAATAGATGCATCTAGGTTACTCTTTTAACACATGAGATATTGCATGTACTATCTTCATTGTTTGCACACAATAACAATGTTGCATGAACGTTCGTTTAGATGTGGACAACTTCTCTACTAGATACATAATGGATAATTGGTTGTGACTTTAATATGGTGGAAGTGGATGGAAAATGAGGTGGTGATTTACTAAGTTTATGTTATGTTTGGTACAAACAAGTAGTCATGGTTGAGGTGCAAGGATACCCTCGAACTCTTTTATACTAATTGGGGAAATGTAGAATTAGAGTATGAAGGCTAGTTCACTTGGGCCAACTATTTTCAAAGGAAGGAGAGGGTTTAAGCTATACTTGGTAGGTTATATGGACCTCAACATTAAATTTATTTCTCTAGTAAGATTTGGCAGGTTGATGTTTTCATGGAGATGACTAGATGAGATGATATGCCAATTAGGACATCCATCTTGGTTCATCGCATATTCTTGAATCGAAGCCTTCTTCCTTCTTCAAGCTTAAGTTTTCTCATTTTATATTCTCCCAATTTCCACTCTTTTGTCCATCATGTTTGGAGCCTTGTCCTTTTTTTTATTGGGAAAATAGGTTGGATATTATGGTGGGAAACATCCATTTAAATGAATATAAAATTAATGCATGGATAGGGCGACCTAATTGCTCACTAAGATAGTGAAGAGCTTTGCGAGGCTATGCAAAATTTGGAAGAGATTCATATCCTTTTTTGGAAGTATATTCATAACATTATCTTTCAATAAGCATTATAGTTGATTTTACCACACATGGTGGATCACACCTTTATGGGCTTCCATGTCCTTCTGCAGACTCTTTAGACCCCATGGACCATTTTTGTACCTTTAATGTTTCCAAGATCATCCCTAAAAACATGTCTTATTTGCTATACGTAACTTTTAAACTTGTTCTCGCGTATATACGTGGATTTGACCCTTAAACCCGCATACATTGGGATGTGTGCAAAAGGACAAATAGTTTTGGAGTTTTCCTTGATGTGGATCCGAGTCACTTGTCTCTTGGCCTTCCATATGCCTTGAGATCGCTCAAATTTGACCTTCCATTACCCCATTGAAGCACTATATAAGGAACCCTTTGGATACATTGAAAGGTGAGGAATTGAAGAGCAAGAAAACTATAGTCCATTGTTGCTGGAGCTTATACTTGAGTCTGCATCCCTTTGTCCCTTGGAGCACTTTGTGTTCTTCCCAAGATTTCCTTTGCTTGTGAGCTTGCTATCGAGAGATGGAGGATTGAAGTGGTGGAGGCCCAGGTGGAGGTCTCAACTTCTCTGATTCATAGACGTGCTGATAGAGGCTGTCACTATTGTAATCTCTGTTTTATATTAATTGAAATATCTTTTCCTGTCCAATAATGTGTATTTAAATGAGTATTGAATCCATGGATGATTTTAAATTCTTATATGTTATTGATTATATATGCTAGAGTAGGTCTAACACAATTATATATAGCATGCTTGTCTTGTTTGTTGAATGTTGAGAGAGCAAATTATCAATACAAGCAAGAATCAGAAAGCTCAATGGGGATCTACATCAACCATCTGGAATAAGGTATGTATTGAGATCCTTTAGTGTTAGATGTTTGGTTTCTCTTACATATAGGAAAGGATTGATTTATGTGATTACTCTATCTATTGTGGTACCCCAAGCCATAGAAAGTTTTCTCCATAACAGAATTGGCGACCATACTGGCGAGTTCCTAGTCATTTCCTTTGGGGGTTTTTATTGGCATTAAATGTTCTTGAATTGCTTTGATTTCTCTATTTCTGAGTCGGTTATGGGGGCATGTTTTTCTGGTAGGTAGGAGTAAAGTTTGTCTCAACTTGTTTGTTTTACCTTCTTTTTATCTCTTTTTCTTCCTATATGCGAGTTTTTGCTTCACAGTCACGTGTACATGTGGTTTTTATTGGGATATCCGTGTTTATACATGGGTTTTCTGCACATAGTAGTGTATGCCCTGAGTTTTGATTTTTAGGGGAAGATTAAGTGTTGCTAAGTGAGATTTGATGATTCTTGAGTCTCCTTGGACGCTTCTAGAGTTTGTATACACCTCTGTTTCTAACCAAAGACGTCTTTTAGTTAGAATTTTTTAAAATGTTCTTGTCATTGCATTTTCTATTTTTTGTTTTGGGATTAATGCATTAGGTCTCTTTTACTGTACTGCTTTGCTTGGGTGCTTTCTAATAGTGCTTGCAGATTCTGGGGGTGGTAGAGTCATTCTTTTGCTTCGTTATCTTATTTTAATTCAAAAAATACAAAAGTATTTGCTTTTTGCATCATGATGCATTTTACATGGTACTTGCACTAGGTTTTCTTGGAAAAGTATTAGTCAGATTTTCATATAGGAATGACTGCATTTTTCATTTGAAGGAGAATTTTTCATTTCACGTAGTAGCATACGTCGTTTTTCATTTGACACAGTGCATTTGCATTGATTGTTAGGTGTGCATTTTACTTCTTGTTGTGTCATAACACCACTAGTTGCATGATCATTTACCCTTTTAAGTAATAATCCAATTAAAATCAACGCATAATAAAATGAATTACACTTTTTTCTTTTATAAGGTGCATCAACAAGATTAGGTTTTAGGGTCTTCGAATAGTTCATTGTGAGTAAATTCTCTAAGACCACTAAACAACAACATGTATGTGTCTGTCCAGGTGAGAGTGTGAAATTCCTTGGTATAATTAGTGTTTCTCAGAATCCTCCTCTTACAAGGGATTTAAGCACGAGGCAGTGTGAGTGGTTATTGATTGCGATGACCCCTAGTCATAACTGAGTAGCACCACAGATATTTCCAGGATTGTATTTGTATCTAGGGGCTCTTTCAGGAGTTTCAAGCTTTGCTACCATGCCCATATGGTCAATCCCACCTACAACTGTCTTCCTGAGCATTGATTATATTGAGGTGACCTTAGTTTCCTTACCTAGGTTATCAAGGGGGTACTTTGAAGAGGTTATTCTGCAGGTGTCCCGGCCAGGTTGGGGTCGGACAACACAGTCGTTATATGCATTGAATCCAAGTGCCACAATAATTGGTTACGAACCTCCGCTTGTTGTGTATGGGAGTCTCAATCCTCTCCTAGGAGAGACTCCTAGGAGAGACATACCTACTTCATTTGGTAGCTCACATATCCTACCCCTGCTTGCTTGTGATTTGGTTTTACATTATATAGATGTATGCTTTATGCACGCTAGTTTTCCTAGGGTTTGCATAATTAGAAGAGTCTTTTTCATTTTTTGAGTCATTGTGGATTTGGGTGCGGCACTTCGTCGTTCTCGTCGTTTAGCAAGACTTCCACATTTCACATCCCCTCTTCCTTTGGGAAAGAGAAATAGATAGTCCGGGGGGACTACTTATCACATTAATTCACACACAATGGGAGATCACAAGGATGAGATTCCTAAGTTGTCCTCGCCACCTTAATAGGTTGGGGAGGAAGATCCTACTCCTGTATATGATCCTTCACCTGATATACCTTCACATTACAGTTATGATCCCTCATTCATAGGTCGTTGGTATTGGTTTTTGGGCAATGAGACTCACCATGAACCGACAAGCACTAGTCATGTTAGTTATGGCATGTCTGATATCCCTGCACATGATCTGACACATCATGTTGAGTTAGAAATTGAACCTATCACTACGCTTAGGGGCACTCCTATTCCTTTCTGTGTAGAGAGATTTGGGAGCACTAGTCACATTGCACCTTCCATCATAGAGGTGGAAGCTACCTCATGTGCCTGTCCCAGACCTAATGTTAGTTTTCATATATGGATACCAAAGTCGAGATGAGTGACCATAGGGAATACCACTTATATCCCTTCACATGTCCCTTCATCCTCTATTCCTATTCCTTCGAATGCATTTTTGACAACCCTTCCTCCCATGCATTCACATGGTCCTTTGGGTCAGAATGTTGCTACTAGTCAGGTTCGTACTGTGACTGCTCACACAATAGTATCATAGAGTCAAGTATCTCCCCTTGTATAGGTAGGCCATATTCCTATTTATGGATCGTATTACGGTCCATTGCAAGGAGTTCCCCATATCCCTACTTATGGAGCTTCTCATGGGATATCCCATGGGACATCTTATGGAGATTCTCATGGACAAGCCTATGGACCGCAGTATGGACAGATCTACCAAATTTATGGGTACAGGTATCAACAACCTGCTTACTCCTCTAATTATGGATTTGTAGCACTGCATAGTCAAGGTACACCACATCATAATGCTTCCATGCCACCCTATATGGGTCAAACGAGAGGAGGATATTATGGCCAAGGCCATGGTATTTTCAGTAGTAAGCCTTATATGAACCAAAACTATTAAGGAGCATGGCATAGACTGGCTCAACCTAGGCTCCCTTTCCTCGCAATGTTAAATTTACCTGATTTATCGACACTAATGAACGATCCTGTATCTCATGATCTGGCTTGGTCGGTTGTCCCTACCAAGATTCCCTCGGACATTCCTAAATTTGAGGGAAAACTAGGAGAAGATCCTAGTGAACATGTCACTATATTTCACCTTTGGTGCTCTTCCAACTCCTTACACGATGATTCAATCTGTTTGAGGCTATTTCAATGCACCCTCATAGGGCCTATGGCGAAATGGTACATAGAGTTACCGAGGGGGGCATTCATTTTGTTCGATGACCTTGCTATGACTTTCCTCAATCACTTCCAGTTACCAGTGCGTTATGACATTGGTACGGAGCTCTTGTCAACATTTCGGTAGGACAAGGCCACACATATCTCAGACCATATCCAAGAGTGGCATAGATGGAAGAAGTTGATTAAAGCTTTCATACTACCAGAGTTTCTCCTTGAGTGGTTCCTTAAATCGTTGCTACCTTACATCATGAAGGATGTTTCTACATCTGGAGTCCAAAACAAGGAACAAGCAATTTTTAGGGCACATGAACTAGATTTGATTTATGCCAATCCAAGTTATTATACTAGATCATACCTAACGCTCTGCGTTCTAGTTTCGATCCCAAGATCAAACCTGGACCACATGCCGATGGCATTGTGGGTTGTATGAGTACCAAACCTATGGATTCATTTGCGAAACAAGTGAGTCAATTGTCTGTTAATCAATCCGCTCTAGGACAAGCCACGAATTCGTATTAACCCACCCAAACGATGAGTGTACTTTCTATGCAATCGTCGAACCAGAAGGGAAACCAGCAGCCCAAAAGGAATAAGAAAAAGGATAAAAACAATCATAAGGGTGGGAACAAGAACGAAAATGCCAATTTTAATGACAAGAACGACCATAATGCTGGTGTGGACAAGCAGTCTAAATGTAAGGTTAAGTTTTCTTTCAAGTTGTGTAAGGATGACACCATCACTCACTTGTGCCCTCATATGGAAGACACCTCGAGGTTCATAGCACAGGGCCTAGCTGTGCTGACCAATCCTTTACCCCATAATCAAAATATGAACTTGAGGACCCATGATCCTTATTCTACGTTGGGTGGAGATCAAAATCTGCCAAAAACCAATACTGATCATGGATGCATCAACATGGTGCATGCCACTAAAGTTGTGACTTGTGTGAAAGTCTATGGTTCATCACAACTGGACCTTGGGAAAGAAACTCCTCCTACCGAGTGTCCTTTGTGTATATAAAACCCTATGGATAAACCTGAGATTGCACCTCGCATTCCTAAGGGGGTTCTAAAGCATTTAGGGCACAATCCTAATATCTGAGCCACCCATAACTATTCTATTGTCGAGGATTTGGGCCAAACTCCTTATGTGATGTATACGCTTGAAGTTCTTCAGATTTGTCCATCGCAAAGGAAAGATTTTCTTTCTGCTCTCAGAGTAAATGATGATAACTCTTCTTCCGTCATCAAATTTGAAACCATGGGACTATAGCCTCGCTTTCCTTACTATGTGTCTCTCTTGATTCATGTAGAATGTCTTCATATGATCGTCAAATGCACTTTGATTGTTGAAGGAGATGCTGCTTTCATGATGTCTTCACCGTGTTGGAAGGGTTTGGGTTCTCCTGAGTTGTCTAAATCCGCTACCATGTTTACTGCCTTTGATGGTAGATCGTTTCAGCTGCATCGAATTGTTCCTTCTCTTAGGGTCCATTTGGGAGGGAAGACCATCACGATCGAGGTTGAGGTGGTTGATGTGCCCCTTGATTACAATATTTTACTGGGTCGGAATTGGATGTATAGTATGCAAGCCATAGCCACTTCTCTATTTCCAGTTGCTTTCCATTTAATGCAAAGATTGTTACGATTGATCAGACATCATTAAAAAATCTAAGTGTCAGTGCATCGTTTGGAGCTTCGATCCTGATTATCAACCACTCTCAACCAGAAACTGGTAGTGTGGGTGTAGGTATGCATCCATCCCTTATGGGGACATTTAGTTGTCCTCCACCCGTCCTTATGATTGGATATAGTTTTGATGGGGCTTCATCTTCATTGAATTTGGTGTCTTTTTGCACTTCCCATATGGAAGATCCTTGGATTCTTCCTACACCAAGTCTTTCAAACGGACCTATTGAAATGGACGTGCTGTTTCCTACAACAATGATTACATATCAAGTGAATCTTGATTATGTTACAGAGCCTAGTCCTTCCTCTTCGTGGATGGAGGAGGAGGACCCGCATGTGTTTCCTGCATGGGCAGTTGAGTACTCTCATGCACATGATTACCTTGATAGTGTTTTTCTGTTAGATGAAGCTATTATTGAGGCCATGTCTGGAGTTGAGCCACCTTGGGAAGAGTTACATCATATCTTATTTTCTTTCCGAGCTTGACCATTTGGAGCATGAGGACTTTAGGGAGATTATTAGTGAGAATATTGGTAGTCCCATGGTTCCATTAAGCTCTTCTAGTCAGTTGGCTGATGGGAACATGGCGAATTTATCACCTACAATTCCTATCAATATCTCTCATGATTTTGGCAAGATTGAGAATGTCTATATTGGGGTAGAATGTTCCCATGCTGAGATTCTGGAGTATACCGAGCTGTTCAAAGAGTTTCATGATATCTTTGCTTTGTCATATGAGGAAATGCCATGTATCGACCCTTGTATTTTCGAACATTGAATTAAGACCTATTCGAATGTGAAGCCTGTTCAACAATGTTTGCATGCGGTGAATCCTAGAAAAGCACCCGCGATTAAGGTTGAGATAGAAAAGTTGTTGAAAATTGGCTTTATCTTGTTAGTTTTTCAACATTAAGCTAGCATTATGTTAGGATTTCTACTGAGAGAATAAAAAGTACAGCAATCAAACACAAGAGATAATGAACATAGTGTTTTTCATCAGGGAAACCATAAATGGAGAAAACCCTGCAACTTCCTCAGAGATAGAATCAACACAAGATGTAAAACCCCAAAATAGTAAGACGCACTCCTGACAACAGTAATCTTCTTTTTGTTTAGCCCCAGTGTCTTCTCCTTCCTCAACTATGCGCTACACTTGAGTGTGTGAGTGATGTGTACTAAATAGAGACCCCAACTCTCTATTTATACCAATCCCGACATGACTAAAACCCTACTAGGGCTGACCTCTACTAGGAGAGTCTAATAACCCTAGTGCCCCAGAACTGCAGGGACTTTAACTCTTACACAATCGAAGGGTTACCCACTATGAATTGACATGACTTGTTTACATTATTGATTCTCCTGATCGAAACATCGAGCCATGACCACATGAATCAATTACATAATAGATACATCCCGAAATAAACATCGGGTTACAATACATAAGATACATAGATGAATACATTTCAAATTTACAAATACATCAACACTCCCTCTTAACTAGGAAGGTATTCTTTGAACACAATTTTCAGCACCGGTCTTCTTCTCTATATCAACTAGATCATCTCATCATCTGCATCTTGAGTCTTCTGAGTCTTCAAGTCATCTTCATTCTTTGATTCTGGATCATCTCTCGATCTGGATCATCATGGGACATCATCACTGGATCTGGATCATCTCTCGATCTAGATCAACATCACTGTATCTAGATCATCACTAGATCTGGATCATCATCAATGGATCTGGATCATCACTGGATCTAGATCATCATCACTGGACTGGATCTGGATCATCATCACTTGACTGGATCTGGATCATCACTCAATCTGGATTTGGATCTAGATCATCTCTTGATTTGGATCATCACTCTTGGATCTGGCTCATCACTCGATCTGGATCTCTTAGAGTCATCATAACTGGATCTGGATCATAGCTCGATTTGGATCTCATCTAGTCATCATCATGTGTGTGCTATCTCGTCATAGGAAGTTCTATAGAGCCAACCTTCTTTCATGCTGGTTGTAGGCCTAACCATCAGGTAGGTCTTTTCCCAACACTTACATCTAACCTACTCGTCAGAAAGGCACGCCTAGCACTTACATCTAACCTACTCTTCCGAAAGGTATGCCCAACACTCACATCTAATCATGTAGTAAAATAAAATCCCATCATAAAGGCCCTACACTCACATCTATCATGGAAGGAACTGAATCCTCTCACCATGATAGAATGGCCTGCCCTTACATCTGACATGGAAGGAACTGAATCCTCTCACCATGAAAGAATGGCACGCACTTACATCGGCCATGGAAGGAATTGAATCCTCTCACCATGAAGGAATGGCCCACACTGACATTGACCATGGAAGGAACTGAATCCTCTCACCATGACAGAATGGCATGCACTCACATCTGACCTGGAAGGAACCAAATCCTCCACCCTCATCAGAAAGGCCCCCAGTCCTGGACTGAGCTACCTGGTAATTGACTAGGTTCCTCCACTCTCCCGAAGAGTGGTAGTTTCCCTTACATCTGTCCTACTCGACAGAATGGCCAACACTCATATTTGACATGGAAGGAACTAAATACTCTCACCATGATAGAATGGCTCAGCCCTTACATCTGACCTGCTCGTCAGAATGGATTTGGATCTTTAATACTCATATCTAACATGGAAGGAACTGAATCCTCTCACCATGATAGAATGGCTCAGCCCTTACATCTGACCTGCTCATCAGAATGGATTTGGGACTCATCACTTTCCCTTGGATGAAACCTCGATCTGGAGAACACCAAGATTCTCCCTGAAGTACTCGAACTTCACTCTAGCCAATGGCTTCGTCAACACATCAACTATCTGTTACTCCATCACAACATACTAGAGCTTCACTGCTCCTCTCTGCACCATATCCATGATATAGTGATATTTGATGTCGATATGCTTTGACTTGTCATGGAACACTGGAATCTTTGATAACTTCGCACAACTCTGGTTGTCAGAATGTATACAAGTAGCATCCATCTGGAGATTAAATAAATCAGATAGTAGCTTCCTTATCCATACTTCCTCACAACTAGCTAAACAAGTTGAGACATACTCTGCTTCAGTTCTACTCAGTGCCACATAGGATTGCTTCCTACTAAACCAAGAGATCACACCTGATCCCATACTGAAGCAACACCCTATTGATGGCACTGTCTGCTCAATTTGAATCATCATAACCCTCTAGGTTAATATTTTGATTCACATCATACTTGAGCCCATAATCAACTGTACCCCTCAAGTACCTCAGAATATGCTTTACAGCAATCAAGTGAACATTTCTTGGATTTGTCAAGAACTAGCTCAAGGTGTTCATAGAAAATAAAATGTCTAGTCTTGTGTTTGTCAGGTACATTAATGACCCAATCATCTGACGATACATCATAGAATCAACTGACTCTGAAGAAGCATCATTCAATAGCTTCAGGTTCGATGCCATGGGTGTGGCCATTGTCTTGCATTCCATCATCCCAAAACTCTTCAGGATCTCTACTACATACTTCCCTTGTCCAAGAAAAATTCCATCCGCACTCTGCCACACCTCCATACCTAGAAAGTAATGCATCATACCCAAGTCCTTCATCTTGAACTTAGCAGCAAGGTTTATCTTTGTATTAGTAATCAACCCATCCATACCTGTCACGAACAGATCATCTACATATAGTAGAAGCATCGCTAGGTTTCCATCTTCAACCTTGTGGTAAAGGTTGGAATTTGCTTTACTCTTAGTAAAGCCCAAACTGGATAGAAAGCTATCAATTATGCCATACCGTGTCCTAGGTGCCTCTTTCAAACTGTACAGGGGTTTGTTCAATCTGCATACATGAGACTCCCTGTCATGTGTCTCAAAACTGAGTGGTTGTTCTACATACACTTCCTCTTCCACTACACCATTCAAGAAAGCAATCTTGACATCCATCTGGTGTATCATCCATGTTGAAATATCGTAACTTCGAAGAATATTCTATATGTATTTTTTGTGGTCCCCGATGGTCCTGTTGGGAGAACCACTTGTATTATATTGTACCCCGATGCTTCTAATTGGAAGAACTAATAAGAGTCATGAGGTTTTTCCCTCTAATTGTAAAGGTGGGTCATTAGCACCCCAGTGTGGTTACTTGAGCCTACATGTGTAACTCAAGCCTACATGATTAACTCGAGCCTACATGTCGAATGAGTTAATTGAAGTGAACAAATGAATATAAATAGAGGTGTAGCTCTCCTCATTTGGAACACACACTCTCACTTGTGTAGTGCATTAGTGGAGAAGAGAAGTAGCTAGAGAAGGAGGAGGATTAGGCTTTGATCTCCTTGCTGGTTTTATCTTTTATCTTTTTGGGACATCTATATTCAGGAAGATTTTGTTGGGTTTTTCCCTTTAGGGTTTTCCCAAGATAAATCTTTGTGTTCCTTTTGTATGGTTGTGCTTGTCTATCTTTCAGTGATCCTATTTATATGGTTTTTATGAAAATGAAATGAAATACTGATATCTTAGTTAAGCATATGAAAATTTAACATGGTATCAGAGCCACCTTGAAAGAAGACATTGTGCAGCTATAGAAGGTAGGGCTTCTTAATTTCTAGTTCTCTCTCCACAATCGATTAGCAAAAGAAGGCTAGGCTGACTCTCCATTGAAGGGCGCATCTCTCCGTCGAAGCGTAATTCGATTCCGAGCATTTTCAATTTTCGGTGCGGGAAATTAGGGCTTCTTGCAGAAGAGGAATTTTTGAGTGAGCCTAGAATAGGATTTATCTCCTCACCAAAATCAAAGTTTAGAGACCTATATCAATAATTTTTGGTTGGGTGAAACTCCGGGAAAGTCAAACCCTACTTTGACCCTGAGCTAGAAAAACCCTAAATACTAAAACTACTAAGTTTTGGTACTTTCTCTATATTTTGATATTTGTGAAGGATCAGGAGCTAAAAATTGTAGAGTCCAAATAAAAAAGCATGATTTACATTGCATCCAAAATTCAGCCTCATATTCACTATATTCTTGGAGATATGATCCCTCCAATTTAGGGTTCCAGCTTCTTCCCAAATTCATCCTTAAATAGGACACCTGGGGAGAACTGCTGTAGCTTGGGCTACAGAGATCCAAATGGAATTCCTAAAGATGTTCCAGAAAAATAATGGAATGTAATTTCTGTGGTCTGAAGTTCAGAACCAGAATATGAAACAGTGACACGCGGCAGGCCATACAACTTCATTGTTCTGAACAGTCCTGTAACATTTCACCTTGGGAAAAGGATCATAATACAAATTGGTGAAACCAATTTTGATGAAACCTATGTTGTTGGAACAGGGACATATGAGGTTACCTCAATGAGAAATTTTAGATATAGAGGAGTATGAATTTTGGAGATATCACAGAAACAGTGATAGGAATTTCTACAGAAGAAATTGGAAAACTAGGGCTTCCTGTTCCGGGAGCCTCCCTCCACTGTTTGCAGAAAAGGAGTACATTGGAAAGCTCCATTTGAAGAGATATATATTTATATATAATCATAGCTAAAATATTCCAAGTTTTGAAAATTAGGTCTCTCACACAAACCCTAGATCAGCGAGCTCTGGAAGCAAGATGGACACCTAAAATTTGTAAGATCTAATATTTTGCTATTTGCATTTGAGGTTCTCATTTCAAAGCGATATATCACATCAGCTTGATGACAAGCTTGGTGAAGTTGAAAAATTCCAAGCATGGAAGTATTTGATCTCTCTGAAGAAAATGAATTGGACACCTTCATGAGTAGAGAGGTTCCAGTTCCAGAAGGAGATGAGGCTTAAAGCTTTACACAAGAAGAACTTGATCAAAGCCAAGAAGATCATTGTTGATTCAATCACGGATCAACTTGTACCACAAGTGTCTTCCCTAAAGAGAATGAAAATGTTTGATTCCTTGATCAAGCTATTTGAAGATAAGAACATAAATCAGAAGATGGCTTTGAGAAAATAGTTGAAGAATGTGAAGATCTAGAATGCAGAACATCTTGAAGTGGTAGAAGAAGAATTGGAGAATGCAGAAGTGGTGATAGCCACCTTGAATGGTCTCCTAGAATCATAGGATTCATTCATGTAAGGAATGTGTTCCAAAATAAAGTGATTACCTTCAGTTGACTTTGGGAAGAAGAAGAAGCTCGTCTCATAAGAAGAGAAGAAGAAAGATGGGAGCAAATTGAAGATCAAGCTATCACCAATCAAAGAAGATCCCTCAAGCGATGAGGAATATGAAGAACTCAATTCTTGATGAATCTCTTATCCATCTTATCATTTGGATAAGAAATGATGATAAAGAAGAATGATCAATATGGATTCTACCCATGAAACAAATAAAAGATAAGTATTCAATTGTCATTTCATGATATTGTTTTACATTTGATTATATTTAGTTGATGTGTTATGCATGATAGATTGTTTGCATTAATGATTGTATACTACTAATATGCATGTGATGGGTAAGTAGCTCATGGTGCTATACAACTCTCCATTGCTACTTATCAAATGCTGACATGTTGGATTAGTCTAGAAAGTTTCTGTGAGATATGGATGAATGTTGTATTGGCTAAATAGTTGCATGATGCATATGAATTTGTCGTTATGCATATGATTTATGAAATAGTTCTGACCATGCAACTGGTGCATTTGAATTGTAGGAAAGGTCATGTACAACCTCCTACAAGGAAATAAGGATGAGACTTGTTCCAAAGAACAAGTGATGACAATTCAATAAACATGAATCTGAAGCTCCCAGGGTCAAAGACACCATGACGAAAGAAAGAGCTTCAAAGAGCAGTAGATCCACCTCGAAGGATGAAGACTACCATGGGTATGAGAGATAACTCAAGATGAAGAAAATAACGCTATGAAAGAAGCTTTGATCAAAGAATAACAGTTGATCATGGGGAATGATGTATACAATATGATTTCGAGACATAAAGGGAAGTACGTAGTATCTTCCATATGGATCTACAAGAACAAGTGTACAAACAAAGGTTCATGATTTGCCTCAGAAAGAATAGACTATGACATGACATACTCTATTAACAAGTATATATCAAGCATAGAACCACCTGTACAGAATGAAGAAGGAAGATGATACTGCACTTCAAGTGGAGTGACTATAGAAGATATCTAAGTTCGACATGGTACGACATGATGGACAGCTTCCTGCTAGATCGAGACTTTACCAAGAGTAAAGAGGGTTCCAACCTTCAAGGTTGAATGCAGAAGACTAGGATATGTTGATGACCTGACAAGACAAAATCATGGAAGATGTTATGATGAAAGAATTCTAGAATGATGTTTGGGATACAGTTCCCAAACCAAAAGGAAAGAGTATAGTATCCTCCAAATGGATATGCAAAATAAAGCATGCAGCTGATGGAAGTATTGAGAAGTATAAAGCAAGATTTGTGGCCAGAAGTTTCTCTCAAAAAGAGGGAATTGATTATGAAGAGACACTTGCCCCAGTAGCATGGTATACTTCAATTAGAGCTACCATGGCACTTGCATCCATGATGAAGTGGGACTTACACCAGATGGATGTGAAAACAACTTTTTTAAATGGTGTGATCAAAGAAGAAGTATACATAGAACAACCACAAGGATTTGAAGTTGAATATAGACATACTCACGTATGCAAGTTGAAGAAGGCATTATATGGTCTTAAACAAGCTCCTCGAGCTTGGTATGAAAGAATAGATGGTTTCTTGTCGAGCATGGGCTTTACCAAAAGTAAAACTGATCCTAACCTTTATCTCAAGGTTGTAGAAGATGAACTTGTCATCCTGTTATTATATGTGGATGACTTATCCTTGACAGGAAATGAGAAGCAGGTCATGGAAAGCAAGAAGAAACTAGCAGAAGAATTTGATATGAAATACCTTGGGTTAATGCATTATTTCCTAGGTCTGGAAGTATGGGAAAGTTCAGAAGAAATCTTTCTCAACCAGGGAAAGTATGCGGTAGAGATATTGAAGAGATTCAATATGTTGGAATACAAAGTCATGGCCACACCCATGGAATCCAACTTGAAGCTGTTAGCTGATGACTCATCAGAGTTAGTGGATATGACTCATTAAAGATAGATCATTGGGTCATTGATGTACTTAACAAATACCATACCATACATTTGTTTTGCTCTGAACACCTTAAGTCAATATCTTGTTCAACCAAGATGGGTTCACCTAGTAACTACAAAGCATGTGATGAGATATCTGAAAGGGACTATAGACTTTGGTTTATATTATTATGGTAGCCATGAGTATAGATTGTATGGATACATAGATGCAGATTGGGCCAGAAGTATCTCAAACAGGAAAAGCACATTAGGTAGATGCTTTTATTTGGGGTCTGCTATGAGTTCATGGTTTAGTAGGAAATAGTCCAGTGTTTCTCGTAGCATGGCTGAAGCAAAATACATAGCAGATTGCTCTACTAAGTTGTGAATCCATATGGATTTGGAAGCTGATATCAAGTCTCTTTGAATTGAAGATGGATACTACATTGATTCTATGTGATAACAGAGAACCCTGTGTTCCGTTGTAACACATAGAAATCCGGTATTTCTACATTCAAGATAAAGATGTAGATGATGATGTTTCAGTATTTACATACTGTAGATACAGATGATGGTGATTCAGTATTTCTATATTGAATATAGAGATGATGATGATTTCAGTATTCCCATACTGAAGATATAGATGATGTTTCAGTATTAACATACTGTAGATGCAGATGATGGTGACCTAATGATGCTTTCAGTACTCACATACTGGAGATACAGATGGTGATAGTTCAGTATTCACATACTGAAGATGTAGATGAATATGGTTTAGATGATGATGCGCTGACAAAGCCTCTATCTCAGGTAAATTTCGAACACTTTCGAGACAAGCTTGGTGTGATTCAGAAATACCTTCCTCGAAAAAGGGAGTAGTGACATTGCAGTGGGATTGTATCATCCCTGGGCACTTGCCCAAAAGTGACCCGGAGACCTTGGTCTTCGAGAATGAAGAGGGATTGTATCATCCCGGGACATCTGTCCAAAAGTGATCCGGTGACCTCGGTCCCCGTGAATGTGGTGGGATTGCATCATCCTTGAACTTCGATTCAAAATGTATCCGGAGGTCTCGCCCCCCATGAATGTGGTAGGATTGCATCATCCCTGAACCTCAGTCCAAAATGTATCTGGAGGTCTCGGACCCCGTGAAAGTGGTAGGATTGCATCATCCCTGAACTTCGGTTCAAAATGTATCTGAAGGTCTCGGCCCCTATGAAAGTGTTGGATTGCATCATCCCTGAACCTCGGTTCAAAATGTATCCGGAGGTCTTGGCCCCCATGAAAGTGGTGGGATTGCATCATCCCTGAACCTCGGTTCAAAATGTATCCGGAGATCTCGGTCCCCATGAATGTGGTAGGATTGTATCATCCTTGAACTTTGGTTCAGAACAAATCCGGTGACTTTGGTACTCAAGAACATGTGTTGATCCCGTAATTACTAGAGGAGGATTGTATGAGTTCCATATCTGTGTTGATCCCATAATTCCAAAAGGAAGGATCATTCGTAACTCTGTAAATACCTAAATCCCATAATTCCGAAAGGAAGGATCCTTGACTTGATCCTGTAATTCCAATAGGAAGGATTGTCTGAGTTCCACAGATGTGTTGATCCCGTAATTCCAATAGGAAGGATTGTCTGAGTTCCACATATGTCTTGATCCCATAATTCTGAAAGGAAGGATCATTAGTAACTCTGTAAATACCTAAATCCTGTAATTCCAAAAGGAAGGATCATTGACTTGATCCTGTAATTCCAATAGGAAGGATTGTTTGAGTTCCACATATGTGTTGATCTCGTAATTTCGAAAGGAAGGATTTTCTGAGTTCCACATATGTGTTGGTCTCGTAATTTCGAAAGGAAGGATCGTTAGTAACTCTGTAAAGACCTAAATCCCGTAATTTTGAAAGAAAGGATCGTTAGTAACTCCATAAAGACCTAAATTATGTAATTCTGAAAGGAAGGATTGTGTGAGTTCCACAGATGTGTTGATCCCATAATTCCAATAGGAAGGATTGTCTGAGTTCCACAAATGTGTTTATCCCGTAATTATGAAAGGAAGGATCGTTAGTAACTCCATAAAGACCTAAATCCTGTAATTCTGAAAGGAAGGATTGTTAGTAACTCCGTAAAGACATAAATCCCATAATTCCGAAAGGAAGGATTGTTGGTAGCTCCGTAAATACTTGATCCCGTAATTCCAATAGGAAGGATTGTCTGATTTCCATAGATGTGTTGATCCCATAATTCCAATAGGAAGGATTGTCTGAGTTCCACAAATGTGTTGATCCCATAATTTTGAAAGGAAGGATCGTTAGTAACTCTGTAAAGACCTAAATCCCGTAATTCCGAAAGGAAGGATAGTTAGTAGCTCCATAAAGACTTTATCCCGTAATTCTGAAAGGAAGGATCGTCTGAGCTCCACAGATGTGTTGATCCCATAATTCCAAAAGGAAGGATCATTAGTAAATTCATAAAGACCTAAATCCCGTAGTTCCGATAGGAAGGATCGCCTGAGTACCATAGACATGTTGATCCCGTAATTCCGAAAGGAAGGATCATGTTGATGTTGATGTTTTGATGATGTTGATGTTTTGATAATAATGATGTTTTGATGATGATGATTTTTTCATGATGATGTTTCTGATCAAAATATCAGAGTATGATGATGATGTTGTTGTTGATCGAAAGGCCAAAGTGCTGAAGATGATGTTGCTGATCGAAAGGTCAAAGTGCTGAAGATGATGTTACTGATTGAAAGGTCAAAGTGCTGAAGATGATGTTGTTGATCGAAAGGTCAAAGTGCTGAAGATGATGCTGCTAATCGAAAGGTCAAAGTGTTGAAGATGATGTTGTTGATCGAAAGGTCAAAGTGCTGAAGATGATGTTGCTGATAGAAAGGTCGAAGTGCTGAAGATGATGTTGTTGATCGAAAGGTCAAGGTGCTGAAGATGTTGCTGATCAAAGCAGTCAAAGTATTAATGATGATGAAGACTAAAGATTGAAGATGAAGACTACATAATGTTGAAAAGCTTCTAATGATTTATAGATGTGTTACCCTGATGATGCTGATGATGTCCTCTATCTCTCTCCTACTATTGTTGTTGTTGATGTTGTTGTAGAATACCCTTCTCGTTAAGGGGGAGTGTTGAAATATTGTAACTTCAAAGAATATTCTATATGTATCCTTTGTGGTCCCCGATGGTCCTATCAGGAGAACCCCTTGTATTATCTTATACATCGATGCTTCTAATCAAAAGAACTAATAAGAGCCATGAGGTTGTCCCCTCTAATTGTAAAGGTGGGTCATTAGCAC
This sequence comes from Pseudotsuga menziesii, assembly GCA_001517045.1. NCBI lineage: Eukaryota > Viridiplantae > Streptophyta > Pinopsida > Pinales > Pinaceae > Pseudotsuga > Pseudotsuga menziesii. The sequence goes on from LPNX010921314.1 coordinate 610,529, forward strand.
CCCAGTGTGGTTACTTGAGCCTACATGTGTAACTCGAGCCTACATGATTAACTCGATCCTACATGTCGGATGAGTTAATTAAAGTGAACGAATGAATATAAATAGAGGTGTAGCTCTCCTCATTTGGAACACACACTCTCACTTGTGTAGCGCATTAGTGCAGAAGAGAAGTAGCTAGAGAAGAAGGAGGATCAGGATTTGATCTCCTTGCTGGTTTTATCTTTTATCTTTTTGGGACTTCTATATTGAGGAAGCTTTTGTTGGGTTTTTCCCTTCAGGGTTTTCCCAGGATAAATCTTTGTGTTCCTTTTGTATGGTTGTGCTTGTCTATATTTTAGTGATCCTATTTATATGCTTTCGTTATGAAAATGAAATCAAATACTGATGTCTTAGTTAAGCATATGAAAATTTAACACTCCATTTCATCACTGTAGCTAGAGCAAGTACTGATCTGATGGAAGTATATCTGGCTACAGGTGCAAAGGTCTCTTCATAGCCTTATTCCCTCTTTCTGAGAGAAATCTCGAGCTACAAATCTTGCCTTATATTTTTCAATGCTACTGTCTACAACATGTTTGATATTGTAGATCCATTTGGAAGTTACAACTAACTTCTCATCTAGTCTTGGGACAACATCCCAAACATCATTCTTCATGATCGATTGGCACTCTTCGATCACATAATCCTTCCATTCTTTCCATTATGCTGCTTCTTCATAACTGGAAGGTTCTTTATCAATGAAATCACATAGTAAAGGTACATACTTGGAACAGGATCTTGTCCTCTTTATTCCTCTGTGATTCTCTTCTGTAGCCCCATATCTTTCCACACCTTGGATAAGTTCTCATACCCAAGCAGGGTTCCTCTTATGAGGATTATTCTCCATAGGTGGATCTACAGGTCTTTGTGGTTCTTCAAATTCTCGATCTTCTTCTCGAGTTTCTTCATTCATGGTTTTATCATGAATTTGGGGTGCTTCTTCTTCAGGTTCTTCAGCAGGTCTCTTTCTGGATTTGTTGTAAGTTGTGTCTTCATTAAATGTCACATCCTTGCTGATGTCAATATTCTTATATCCTGGGAAATATATTCTGTAATCCTTCGAGATTTCAGAGTATCCCACAAATATACCCTTCTTTATTGAAGGATCTAATTTAGTCCTCTTCTATTTTGGAATATGGATGTACACAGGACAGCCAGATATTCTGATATGGATGAATTCTGGTTTCTTGATGGAGAAGACTTCTTCAGGAGTCTTGTTCTTGATTACTCTATGTGGAGTATGGTTCTGTACATACACTATTGTTCTGGTAGCTTCTGCCCAAAGATGCATAGGAAGGTCTTGATCATGAAGCATTGCTTTTGCAACTTCCATGATAGTTCTGTTCTTCCATTCCGCAACCCCATTTTGTTGTGGATTATAAGGAGTGGACGACTCCCTCTTAATCCATGATTCTTTGCATAGCTCTTTGAATTCATTTGAAGTGAATTCTTCGCCATTATCTGATCAAATGGTCTTGATCTTCTTTTTAGTATGATTTTCGATCAAGGCTTTGAATTCTTTGAACTTACTGAATACTTCGTCTTTGTTCTTCATGAAGTAAACCCATGTCTTCCTAGAAAATTCATCAATAAAAGAAACATAATATGCATACCCGCTTAGAGAGTTTGATGACATGGGACCGCATACATTGGAGTGGATGCTTTCCAAGATTCCTTTTTCTTTTCTTTCACTGCTTCGAAATGTCTTCTTTGTATTCTTTCCTTTCACACATCCTTTGCAGACTCCATCATGTTTTTCTTGAATTTCTGGAAGACCTTCGGTAACTTTGCTTGCAATAGGTAGTGCTCTGTAATGCACATGTGCAATCCTTCTATGCCAAAGTTCACTTGGATCTACTATGTCATGGACCAAGGCTTGTTTTGGATGGCCTTTCAATTTGTATAATACTCCTTCTTATTCTCCAATTACTACCGCATCATCGATAGTCTTTCCTTTAGGCCACATGATGACTTGACCATCTAGGAATGCAACCCGCATTCCTTTTGCATTTAATGCTGATATGGAGAGAAGGTTCTTCTTGAGTCCTAGCACAAACAATACTTCTTTCATTGTTAGAGATTTTCTAGAGTCTAACTTATATAAAGATTCTCCACTACCTTTTATTGGATACTGGTAGTCATCTCCTAGCTTTACCTTGTGAGGTGATTCATGTTCTGACAGTATCACAAAGGATTCCTTGAATCCAGTCATATGTTTGGAAGCCCCACTGTCTCTATAATCCAATCATCCCTACCATGAGTAATGTTACCCGTGAGAGATGATATCAGAACGTATTCATCCTCGCTTGAAGAATCTTCACTTTCATATCTGGATCTTTTCCTAGATGGTTCATCATCCTCTGCAGCATGAGCATGATGTCTTCTTTTGTTGCTGTTCTTTACTATCTTCTGTTCATTAGGACAATTCCTTGCATAGTGTCCTACTTCATCACAAGTATAGCATGTGATCCTAGATACATCTCTTCTAGTATTATCTTTGTGAGAGTGCTTACCTCTGGAACCATGAGGTCTTCTTTGGCTTGACTTGGAGTCTACTGTAAGAGCTTGGTATTCACTTCCCATCTTCTCTTCTCGAGCTACTATCCAAGCTTCTTCTTGAGAGCACTCTTCCCATAACCTTCTAAAATTGACTAACTTCTTCCTAGCACAGATTCCTTGGATGAAAGAATCCCATGACCTAGGAAGGCCATTCAATGTAGTCATTACAATCTCTACATTTTCCACTTCTTCATCAACTGCTTCTAGTTGCTCTTTGATTTGAGAAACTCTTGTGAAGTAAGACTGGATTGTTTCTACATTCTAAATCTTCACATTCTTCAGTTGGTTTCTCATGGTCATCTTCCAATTGATGTTCTTCCCTTCAAACAATTTGGTTAGGGCATCAAACATAGCTTTAGGTGTCTTGAGAGAGGACACCTGTGGGATAAGGTGATCCTTGATAGAATCAGCAATGATCCTTTTTTCCATAACCATCTTCTTCTTATGTAAGGCCTTTGCATCATCTCCCTCTGGAATTGGAACCTCCTCATGGATGTAGGAGTCTAATTCATTTTATTCCAAGACCAGGGAGATCCTATACTTCCAGGCTCGGAAGTTATCAGCTCCCTAAAGCTTTTCATCAAGCTTGGTATGATGAGACATCTTAACAGAGAAATTCAAATGGAAATACAAAATATTTTAGATCTTACCAGGTTGAAGATGTCAGATCTGAAACTTGAGCTGAAATCTTGTAGAGCTGGTTCAAGAGAAAATTAGGGTTTTGCTTTTCTGGAGTTCTGTCTACCCAAATACCTTGAAATTTGTCCCTAACTTTGATTTTGGGGAGGAGATCAATCTAGGCCTAGGCTCACTGAAAAATTCCTCTTCTGTGAAAAGCCCTAATTTTTGACAGTAGTGACAGGTCCAAAACTGAAAAACCTTAGAATTGGATTTTGCTTCGACAAAAAGATATGCCCTAAGGAGGAGAGTTGTTCCACCTTACTTTTGCTGAAAATCTATGGAGAAAGATCCACAAAATAGGAAGCCCTAGTTCCTACAGTTGCATAGTGTCTTCTTCTCAAGTTAGCTTTGATACCATGTTAGTTTTTCAACATTAAGCTAGCATTATGTTAGGATCTTTACTGTGAGAATAACAAGTACAGCAATCAAACACAAGAGACAATGAACATGGTGTTTTTCATTGGGGAAACCATAAATGGAGAAAACCCTGCAACTTCCTCAAAGATAGAATCAGCACAAGATGTAAAACCCCAAAATAGTAAGATGCACTCCCGATAGCAGTAATCTTCTTTTTGTCCAGCCCCAGTGTCTTCTCCTTCCTCAACTATGAGCTACACTTGAGTGTGTGAGTGATGTGTACTAAATAGAGACCCCAACTGTCTATTTATACTAATCTTGACATGACTAAAACCTTACTAGGGCCGACCTCTACCAGGAGAGTCTAATAACCCTAGTGCCCCGGAACTGCGGGGAATTTAACCCTTACACAATCAGAGGGTTACCCACTATGAATTGACATGACTTGTTTACATTATTGATTATCTCAATCGGAACATCGGGGCATGACCACATGACTCAATTACATAATAGATACATCCTGGAATAAACATCGAGTTACAATAAATAAGATACATAGATGAATACATTCCAAAGTTACAAATACATCAACATATCTATTTCGTTCCCTTGACGGAGTGAGTTTCAAACCCCATTCTGGTTGATAAGAAACAGGGAACAATCCATATATGTCCTGATTTCTGCAATTTAAATCGTGCATGTCCTAAGGATAATTTTCCCACACCATTTATTGATCAGATTTTGGATGAGTGTGCGGGAAGTGAGGTGTTTTCCTTCATGGACGACTTTTTTGGATATAATCAGATTCAAATTAAACCTGAAGATCAACAAAAAACTTCATTTATTTGTCCCTGGGGTACGTTTGCATATCGGAACATGCCTTTCGGTCTTAAAAACACTGGAGCCACATTTTGACGGGCCATGACCTTGATTTTTCACGATCTCAAATCGATTATTGAAGTATTTTTGGATAACCTTGCTGCTTATTCTCAGTTGAGATTGCGTCATCCATACAATTTGAGATTAGTATTCGAAAGATGCCGTCACTACCAGGTTAGGTTAAATTTGCATAAGTGCATCTTTTGCGTGAAGTATGATCGTTTTCTAGGATTCATTGTTTCTAAAGAGGGTATAAGAGTCGATCCCTTAAAGGTTGAGGTAATACTTCAATTGTCTTCCCCGAGAAATATTAGACATCTTCAATGTTTGTAGGGCATGGAAAAATTCTTACGGAGATTTGTGGTTAACTTTTCCAATTTGACTAAAGGCTTTATGCATATTTTAAAGAAGGACACTACCTTTTGCTGGGATGAGCGAGCCTAGGAGTCCTTTGATGCTCTTAAGTGAGCCTTAGCATTGCCCCCCATGCTTAGTCCACCCAACTATAGACGTGACTTTTTTATTTATGTGGCTGCGTCCATGGAGACATTTGGTATGGTTTTGGTTCAAGGGGATGAGGAAATCCATGAGCATGTCATATAATATTTGAGCTGGAACCTTATAGATGTGGAAATCCATTATTCCCATGTGGAGAAACTTGCCTTAGCTACCGTTCATGTGGTTTAGATATTGAGACACTACATTCTCCTTCGCCAGACCTTGGTGGTAGCCCATGTCAGTCCATTTCAATTCGTCCTCACTAGAAGGATGATCAAGGGAAAGTATAATAAATGGATTGTTATTTTGCAAGAATTTGATCTTGAATTTGTTTCGATGAAATCGAAGAAATAGTTAATTTTTGTAGAGCTCATTTATGATTTCCCAAGTGAGGAGGAGGAGGAAGTTTATGAGGATACATTTTTCAGTGAGCATATCTTCCTTATCTCAACTTTGGATCCATGGTATGGGGATATTATCGTATATTTACAAACATTGAAGGTCCCTATTGACCTTTCACGGGATGAGCGACAACAATTATGTCACGTATCTAAGAATTACCTTATAGTGGATAACACTTTGTACCATCATGGGGTAGATTCCATTTTACGTCTTTGTTTAACCCATGAAAAGGCCAATATTGTGCTGAATGATTTCCATGGAGGGGCGTGTGGTGGTCATTTATCTGGGCTTTCTAGAGGCCAAAAAATATTGAGAGTAGGATATTTTTGGCCATCGATATTTAAAGATTGTGTTAATGCGGTCAAGAAGAGTCACCCTTGCTAGGTGTTTACACATAATATGTGCTCACATCCTACCTCGTTACATTCGATTATCACCGCCGGTCCCTTCACCAAGTGGGGGATTGACTTCATGGATTGCAACCCAGCTTCAGCTGGGGGCCATCATCATATTATAATGGCTGCTGATTACTTCACAAAATGGGATGAGGCTATGCCCATGATTAAATCCGATGGTGAGATAGCTGCACATTTCATATTCAACCAAATTATTACTCAGTTCGGTATTCCAAAAGAGCTTTTCACTGACCATGGTAGGCACTTTCAGAATCGAATGATGGAAGAGTTGGCCTCGAAGTTAGGGTATAAGCATCAACACTCCTCTTCTTATTAACCTTAGGTGAATGGACAAGTTGAAGCAGTGAACAAATCACTTAAGTCATTTCTCTAATGAACCATCACACAAAGCAAAACGAATTGGCATATCATGTTATATCCTGCTTTGTAGGCATATCGAACCACGGTTAAGATTGCCACCGATTTTTCTCCATATTAGCTCATACATGGAGTGGAGTCTGTATTGCCGGTTGAATGCAAAATCCCGTTATTGAAGCTGGCCACAGAGATTTTACCAGACACTTCCACATTGGAGGAACATTTGGTCCACTTAGAGCAGCTTGATGAGCAGCACGGAGATGCTTTAGTGGCTCTAGAGGTGAATAACCGTCGCGTTAAAGTCTAGTATGATAAGTCTGTCCATCCGAGGAGGTTTAATGAAGGAGATTTGGTCCTTTTATGGGATCAAGATAAAGAACCCTTGGAGGAAGGGAAGTTTAATCCCATGTGGTCCTTACGTGGTCAAACGTGTGTTAGAGAAGGGCACCTATGAGCTGGTGGATTATGAAGGGACAGCCTTGGTGGAGCCTAGAAATGGGATCTATCTTAAAAAGTACTATGCATGATCTTCAACCAGGGCTGATTATTGTATATTATTGTACAGTTTTTTGCATAGTTAGGTTTTTCTTATGTTGATCGAGTTTGTTGATGAGCATTCATTTCTTATGGAATATGTCAATGGAGTCTTCTGTTTACAAAGGATTTGCTGATGGTGCTAGCTGCCACACTCAACACTCAGCCTCTGCTGCTTATGTGATTTATACCCCTATGTGATTTATACCCCTACGGGTAAAATATTGTCTTCAGGAGGCGTATGTTTATAGTCTTCTTTGAACAATGTTGCTGAGTATAGTTCCATTATCGAGCTATTACGGGATGCCATTTCACATGGTGTTCTCTCTCTTCAGGTACATCTTGATTCACAGTTAGTAGTGTCACAACTTAATAGCTTGTATCGTATTAGGGATCCGACATTATTATGAATATTCTTACGTTTGAGATTGTTAGAATGACAATTTGACAACATAACATACATACTTTTTTCAAGAATTTATAATCAAGTTGCTGACTCATATTAACTATGTGTTAGATTGGCATTTGTTTCATAGACCATAAGCACATCACAAACATACATTTTTACACACATGTAAATAAATAAAATCGATCATCATAGAATTTTTTCATTAAACATCCAAAATGTGACGTCATAATACATAAGTTTCATAATACAAAAATGGGGCTTCCAAGCCACCAAAATATAATACACAGTAGTACAAAAATAAATCACTCTCAGGTCTCTAAGCCTGTGGAGGAGGAGGGGGATTCTGATCGTGGTAGCACACCACGGCTCTAGCTAGTCATTGAAATAACTAAACCCATGCTCGTGGTACCCCAACCACTTGATGCTGCATGGCTTCAAACAATTCCTCAACTGGCACCATGGGTACCCGGTGTGTCAATCATACAAAGTTTGTGTGGATGCTTTGGAGCATCCGCTCCACATCCACAACCATGATATCATCTCCTCTTCCCCTCTATCTATGATGAGGGAAGTCATCAGGCCACCATGGTTCAACATCTCCATACATATGACAAAGTGTCACTATGTGTCATCACACAAAAAACATGTCTTTTGAGTCTATATATCAAAAAACAAAAAAAAATAATAATTAAAAAAACTTTAAAAACAGGGTTTTGGATTCATTACCAATGTCACCATATGCTGCTCGTGGTGGTAGGGGCATGTCGGGATCTCCCTAGAAATATATCCCCACATAGGTTAACCACCTCTCCCCGTTGGGACAATCCTGTAATGAAGTATATGTCCTCCACCTCTATAGTCAGGGACATCTCGTCGATATGGAAAATCTCTAAGTCAAGATCCCAGTATTCTACTAGCATTTACAGTAGTCTTGGTTTCACCCTCATGGTACCAAGACACCAAAAGTTGTATATCCCACATGCACATAGAGCTTTTTGAGCCATCAAATCACCCCGAATAGCCTCATCTGCATCTCCATGTTCCCTCTCCCTCCATTCTAGAACCATCCTCCACATTAAAAAACAAATTGGTCATTATTTAGCCTCAAAAGCCATGTGTGCAGCCGCATATGCAACTGTTTCAAAAATAGTCACATATGTACATGGGTTTGGGTGGTTTTTACGCGTATACCTAGCCCTATATGCGAAAAAAACCTTGATTTTTGCGTGGGCCGAGAAGACTAATCTAGACTAGCCTAAAAGTAAAAAATTGACTATGGAAATTGAAAAAAATTACATGAAAATGGAAGAGAAGGACATGAGAATTTACCTGGAGCAAACGGTGTCGAATTTCGCTGGAGGAAGCTCCCAGAATTCGCGATTGAAATTCTAAGCTCAAATGGATAAAATTTTTAAATGATATGTAATTTTTGAATTTTTTACTATTTATAGAAAATTTTTGAAATTTTTGAAAACTTTTACCCGCTTTCTATAGTTTTGGACCATTTCTAACCATTTTGGACCGTTTTGGACTAATCTAATGATGAAGGAGTTCGTTTTGAGCGCCGTTTCAACCATTATTTTGATCCGGTTGTGCCGCTCTCAGGTATTATGTTGAAATCAACATATAGGTTAGATTTCATGTCTGTGTGCATTTTGCATGACCTTATGACAATTTCATTATAACCTTAGGTACAAACCCATTTTATCTTATCACGGAACCTTCTTGTTGTTTTAGAAGTGACATGGTGTGAATGGTAGAGCTTGACCATACATGGGTTCCCTAGTTAGCTCCTTTGTTGCATTTGGTGCCCATGCTGACATTTTCCCCTTTAGGGTGTGGGAGTCCTTTATATAGCATCATTGTGACTTTGCGCAAGAGCCTCATATTCGTCTTGATCTTTTTGCTGGCCTTTGTCCCCAGGACTCCCTTATGTCAAGTTGTAATTGCATTATCATGAGTTTTGCCTACCTCATTGATCCTTATTCCGTCTTCCCTGACTTTTATTATCAACTATATAGCCCGATCTTGTCTCATGTCTAGCCACATAGAGCCATTTTACACATCCTTTGGAGATTGATTCCCCATTTTTTACCGGGAGGGGACTTTCCCCCGAGTGTTGTTATCCTACACAAGTATCCTTGCATTGAGAATAGGTATGTTCCGCTGCTTGGAACTAGCTTGTTTTCCCATTGACACGTGTCTCCTCCTAGTCTGTAACTATAAATAACTATTATTCTTTTTCAAGATTTTCAAAATATTTGAAAAAGTCCAAAAAAAAATTAAAACCAAAAATCTGGACAAGAAAAGATGTTATCTTTGGAAGCAGTCGAGTCGTGTTGCCTTCGAACAGAGCACTATATATCACATCTGTTGGTTGGGTTAATATTTTTAATTTAGGAGTTGTACTTGTTTCTCTAAGTTTATCTCCATCGACTGGTTAAGCTTCCAGTCCCTATGGAGCCTATGTCAATGCCTCCTGTGTCGCAGAGATGTCCCAGTTTTGTATATCGAGTCTATGCTGCTTACATGCAGTCACCATTCACCTTTATGCTCTTGTTCGAAGGAAGTTGAAACCTGAGTCAGCCATTCCTTAGTTCTCTTGACTTTTCATGTTGGCCATTCTCGGTACTGATACTGGTTCGTACATATTATGATCGAGTCCTTCCACATTATACAACTTTGATGAGTACCTCATGTTGAATGATGGGGGATGCTTTAATGCCCTCCTTCCAGTGGATTTCATCCCATCGACTTCAGATCATTTATTCTAAGATAGGAATCTATAGTCATTTTTTAGTGCCTTGAGACTTGAAGTCATCAGTGGCAGGTTCTCTCGCCATTGAAAATTTTTGGGAGTACATCAATGTCCCCTGATCAATGGATCCTTTTAAGTGTTCGACCTCAACACATTTATTCACATTTGTTAGTTTTCACTCTAGTACCTTGATTCACATTTTCACTATCGGTGGGTGATCTTGCGTCTGTTAACAGTATACATCAATGACCGGTAATAAAACGATGGACTACTATGTTCAACCTTGACACCTCTATTCACATAGTAGGACATGTACTCATAGAAGATTGTGTAGAAGACCTTCCAGATTGGTGGCATTTCATATATTCTACCTCCTTGATCGTGCCAATGTTCATGAGATTTCAGCTCTCGTGACTTGATTCCAGTATATGTCAGATGTTTCCAGCCATTATGGAGATATTGATCCATTATATATCTTCATCTTTCATGGAGATCATGATCCTTTGTATATTTTCATCATGGAGATTCTGATCTATCTATATTGCACATGGTGATGACCAAACATGTCATATTTTGTATCATGCCTATTCATGGCCATTGTACTCTTATGTATCTGGGACTGCTATATATACTTGCAGTTATGTGCAGAGTTTCATCATTGTATTGTACTATCTGATGGCTGGTTCTTCCACTTGTTTCTTCATCACTCCACTTCTAGGATGGACTTATAATGTATTTCAGCCATCGTATGACCCCTCTGACCTTACACATTAGTGGGCATCTGTTACAGCAGATTTTACCACACATGGTGGATCACACCTTTATGGCCTTCTATGTCCCTCTGCAGACTCTTTAGACCCCATGGACCATTTTTGTACCTTTGATGTTTCCAAGATCATCCCTAATAACATGTCTTATTTGCTATACACAACTTTTAAACCTGTTCTCATGTATATACGCAGATTTGACCCTTAAACCCGCATACATCAGGATGTGTGCAAAAGGCCAAATAGTTTTGGAGTTTTCCTTGATGTGGCTCTGAGTCACTTGTCGCTTGGTATTCCATATTCCTTGAGATCACTCAGATTTGACCTTGCATTACCTCATTGAAGCACTATATAAGGAACCCTTTGGATACATTGAAAGGGGAGAAATTGAAGAGCAAGAAAACTATAGTCCATTGTTGCTGGAGCTTATATATGAGTTTGCATCCCTTTGTCCCTTGGAGCACTTTGTGTTCTTCCCTAGCTTTCCTTTGCTTGTGAGCTTGCTATCGAGAGATGGAGGATTGAAGTGGTGGAGGCCCAGGTGGAGGACTCAGTTTCTCCGATTCACAGACATGCCGACAGAGGTTGTCACTATTGTAATCTTTGTTTTATATTAATACAATATATTTTCATATTCAATAATGTGTATTTAAATAAGTATTGAATCCATGGATGCTTTTAAATTCTTATATGTTATTTATTATATATGCTAGATTAGGTCTAACACAATTATATATAGAATGCTTCTCTTGTTTGTTGAATGTTGAGAGAGCAAATTATCAATACAAGCAAGAGTGGAAAAGCTCAATGGGGATCTACATCAACCGTCCGGAATAAGGTATGTATTGAGATCCTTTAGTGCTAGATCTTTGGTTTCTCTTTCATATAGGAAAGGATTGATTTCTACAGTTACTCTGTCTGTTGTGGTACCCCAAGCCATAGGAAGTTTTCTCCGTAACAATAAGATACATCATCGTTCAAGGTGTGTGGATATGATCAACATTTTATTCTCTCTTGCTTCATCTTTTGTTGTAGTAAATAATGCACTATTTCCTTTTATTTTTCTCCATGAGTTGATTAGGAAAGTATACCCCTTATCACCTTTTATCAATGTTTGACTGTTAATTCCCTTGGAAATATATTGGGTTCTTCCCATTTTCATGCGATTACTCATAGAATTTCACTTCTCGATGAATTGTAAATGGTGAATAATAACTTTGTATATGGTTCCCAGCTATAAAATCAATCTACCAAAGAGTTGGTGCATACTCATAAAGCTTCATTAAATATATTGCAAGGCCTCTCAAGCCAATATTAGTGATCATAATATTGTATATTTGTCGGTTGATCTTGAAGAGCCTCCTAATTGGATCCATCCTACTTTGAACTTCACTCATCCATTTGTTATAGCAAGGTATTCTATTGTAATGTTTGGTATGGGAATTTAACCAATGTCTATGTTTAATTAGTGTTTGAAGCATATGAAATTTAAACTCATGTATAAGAAGAAATACCTTATGCTTGTTTCAAAATTCACTATTATGAGTATGATTCTTTAGGAATAACATATATATTATATCTCTAGTTGGATTCCTAGTCGAGAACAATTTGGTAGATTAGAGCGGATTTTACATTCATACTTCTGGACAAAGTATGGTGGGGATAGATTTCCCTATGTGGATTCTTGCATAATTTTAAGGATAAGGGAAGCCCACGATTGAAATATATTTACACCCATGTAACATCTTGGCTACCATAAATTGGTAGGTCGATGTCCAAAAGTATTCTCTTCTTGAAAATTTTTGTTGAGGCATCGTCTCCTCATGGCACAACATATTGGTATCATCAAGCAATAATTCCGTCTATCCTATATGAATTCATATCCTCCTAATTTCTAGTTCGTAGGCTCCTTTATCATAAAAAGTATTGAGGAAGCATGAAGAAATTTAGTTGTCTTTGTGAAGTGGAAAATTCTAGGTAGTTGGATAGGATGGGGTTTGCACAGAAGGACTATGTAGGCTTGGAAGGAGAATTGTCTATGGTTTTTCAAATTACCTCTTTTTCAAGGGTGATGATTGATTAAGAAGATGATTTTTTACTGAAAGGATTGGTGGGATGCTAGTAGTTTCTCTTGGAACGACTAAAGAACTATTGCTTAATAATCTCCCATATGGTGTATGGACATGCATATTATTATGGATATTATAGGACTATTTTGTAAGAGGACTATCCACTTCGCGTAATATGATTATTGGAGGTTGTACATCCTTTTCACCAACATCATAAAAAAAACCTCACTCTCTGTTCATAATGGTTATCTATAGGTGCAAAGAGAAGATAAATTAAGAGACTCCATAGTGTGTGGTTAATTTCGATTAGTTATGAACTTGAACTGTTTTCATGGATACTATTTTATGAGGTCCTTCCTACCAAGGAATGGCTTGTTCAAGGTTCTACTTCTATTGGACTGTGCCCCTCCTTTCTAAAATTTAAAAACAATGAAACACCTATATCGGAATATTGTTTTACTAGGTCTCTTTGGGATTTTGTTTAAATTGAGAATGCAACATTTTTTTAAGGGAGGTTGCATTGGAAAGAAACTCATTTGGGTGATTCAATATGGTTTATGTGTTCCTCCTTAAGTGGTGTTTGGTGTTGCTTGACGATTTTTGTAAAATGTTTGTGTTTGAGAAATATGGTTATTTTCCTACATTTTTTGAACCATGTATTCAAAGAATATGTTCACATGTAATTGTTAGGTAAAAGCATTATGTTAATTATATATGCCAAGGGATTCTATTCAGACACCTACGTTGAAATTCCTACTATTTTAGTTTCCCTAAATAAAAGGACCTAAATTATTATGTATATTACTCTATTTACTTTCTTTGAATTTAGTGTGTAATTATCCACACCTAGTCCATCTTCTTCCTTACAAATGATGCCATCTATTGAATAGAAAAAGGTTAGGAGTGATAATTTTTTTCCCTGCTACTCTCGAAGGAAATTTTGACTCTAAAAATACATCTCAATGCAACATATATAACAAGGAATGTCTAAGAATACTCGTTGAGATGTTAATAAATTAGTCAATAGGACATGCAAGACATATAGGGAATACTTTTTCTAACATGGATCCAATATGCTTATTGGTGAATCATACTTACAAATTGACAGTTATCTCATACTTTTGGGGGCAATTGTAGAAAAAACACCCCTAAAAGTCCAATTCTCATGACTTTTCGGGGGCACGGTGTGAACACAAAAAATGATCTTGCTATGCTCCTTTCCTAGGTGCATCACCACATTACTTATTTTTCCTCATAAAAACCTTTACTAATCCACAAATCTTAAGGTCAAAACCTATAATTGGTTCAAAATTTTATTTCTCTCTAGGATAAATTTTAAGAACCCCCGTAAATTTATATGTATAATAAATGAGATAATCCCCACGATAGATGGGAATGTGTTAAGTCTATTTTATCAAAATTATAATATGGGCATATAATTGTGTGGCGAATATTTCATGAAGTTATAAAATCTTGTAAAAGTGAGGAAAATCTTTCACAAAAATATAAAATCTAGTAAAATCATGGTGAATCATGTAATCATATTTGTTCTTATTAGCAGAAACATAGTTAAAATTAAACGCCAATATAAATAAGTATAAGCATATTGAATGAACTATTTTCATGTCTTTAATATCAAAGAACCTACTTTGTTATAAAGTGAAGCCCCTGCTTGTTGTCATTTTTGGATATATCATAATTTTCTTCAAAGTCCTTATGTGACCAACAAAAGTTGTGTAATAAAATTTAACAACCATATACCTAGATGAAAACTATGTTCCGAAAGAGTAAAACTACAAGAAAAACAAATGAGAAGATTTCAATATAACAAATACTCAATTTCAAAAGACCAAGGTAACATTTCACAAATATTATTTAATTAAATAAATATTATTAAATAAATATTTATGAGAACAATTTAATTATATCAATAATAACCAAAATAAGAAAATTGTAAATTAAAAAATCAACTAAATTTAAATGGTAAAGCATGAATAACCTAAACTTATAAAAGTCCTTTAAAAATGAAAAAGTAAAAGAAAAATGTAAATTAAAAAAAAAAAACTAAATTTAAATGGTTAAGCATGAATAACCTAAACTTATAAAAATCATTTAAAAATGAAAAAGTAAAAAGGTGTATAAAGAAAATCTTTAAATGCATATATATTAATCTTATATATGATGTAGTTTTCTATATAGTGTATTTTTTAATTTTTTATCTATTAATTTAAAATACTATTGAAATGTTTCTTTAGTTAAACAAATTTTATTATTAATAGGGTGATGTGGTTTTTTTTTAATGCAATGGAGATTTTACTAAAAATTTTAATGTGTTGTGGTTATTTTTTAAATTGTTTTTATGTTGTGTTAAGCTGAATAAAATTAGGTTAAATATTTTTAATATACATATTTTAAATTAAATGATGGGTTAACTAATTTAAAAACAAAAAAAATATTTAAAATTTTTATATTTAAAAATTTCAAAGTCTCTAATTTTAGTATTTAGTCCATGAAGTAAATTTGAGCCGGGATACAGCTACTACTATAAACCCTCAACTGGCTCAATCGGGAATATGGAGGCCTTACCAGCTCCGGAGTTGGAGGTTCAGGTGGGATCCGCCTCCATCCAACTTTCACATGCCCCTATCTCGCCCTAGCAGTTGCCAGCTGTTCTGCCTTCTAACCCCCTTGTTGCTTCGTAATCATGCTGAGGTATTAGCGGAGATAGATGCGGTTGGGATAAAAAAGAAAAAGTTTAGCCTTTTAACCTTTTTTTTTTAATATTTTGGTTTTCAAAATAACAAAAATATGATTTAAGCAACTTAAATAAAAGAAAATTCTCCAAACTATGGATAAATCTCAAAAATTTGAAAAGAATTGTATATTCAAAAACCCTAAAAAAATAGAAAATCTAAAAGCCAACCAAAACCACTAGTAAATAATGAGGTTTGCTTAATACTATGGGCCAAAACCACTTGTCAATACTGAGGTTTGCTTAATACTATGAGCCAAAACCACTTGTCAATACTAAGTTTTTCTTAATACTATGGGCCTAAATTCTATCTAAAATAGTTCTATAAAAGAATAGTGAAGGCTCTCATTTTACACACTTCACTCTCTAGCAACATCAAGACCAAGGCCTCAACCTTCTACAAGGGTTCTAATCTTACACATTCATTCAGGTAATAGCACCATTTGTCCTGCTTTTGTTTAAGAAAAATATTTAGCTTTTGCATGTGAAACATGAAGAAAAAAATTTGGTTTGCTTTCCATGTTTGTAACTTATCTTCGTTTCCATTTTACTGTTATGTTATTTACTATATAGTTGATATTTCATATTTTTCTGAAAACTGTTCTAAAATCCACCCTTTTGTTCATAGGGTTTGGGGACTAATGGACTTGAGCATGAGCTTATCTCTATTGTTGATTCCATCCATCCAACCTGCAAGCAGCAGAATCAACAATTGACTATGCTCCTTACCCATTCGATGGAGGGAATCAACAATCCTGATAAGGATGACTAGAATAAAGAAGGTTTTGGGGCCTCCATCACCCACGATATTGGTGCTACTGGCCCGTCTCCAATAATTGGTTCATGCAAGGGAGGAGGGTTTTGGGGCCTCCATCACCCACCATATTGGTGCTACTGGCCCCTCTCCAATAGTTGGTTCAGGCAAGGCGGGAGGGTTTTGGGGCCTCCATCACCCAGCAAATTGGTGCTAGTGGCCCTTCTCCAATACTTGGTTCAGGCAAGGGGTCCTTTTTAAATCATTTCATGTCTGGGTTTTTGAAAGGAGTGATCATAGTTCTTAATTAAAATATCTTAAGCAAAACCATCTAGCAATACTCAGAGAGATTTTAGCCAGTCATATCGGCCAACCAAAAACCAAACCCAAACACAAGTCATATAGTACAACAACCCAAGCTTTTAGTATCCCGATCCAACTGGTGGCTCAATCCCAATAGAGTTGTCCTAGGGTTATCAAAAGTTTGGCGGTTACGAGTTGTTCCCATTCGACTAAACCCACCGGCTCCGGTGGAGAGAAAAACTAGCCCTCTTGTTCACGCCTGTCTTTAGAAGAAGTAGAAAATACAGATAGACTCAAGAGATAGAATTTCTTCTTGTATTATGTGAGCCCCACCGTTAAGAGATAGAGTTAAATTAGCTGCATAAGTTTATCAGGCCGAAATAATTAGTAGTCTTCAACTAGAACGATTCTTTTAACTCGGGATCGATATGACTATTATGATGTTTCAAAGGAGAGGTGTGAACCAGCATATATTGGCATTGATAGATAAGACCAATTGGCTATTGTGCACCAGTATACGTGCTCTACCAACATAAAATCCGTCCTCTTTATGTAACGAACGATTGATTTTACGTATGCACCAAACCATTATGTAACAAGGAGCCCATCTAAGCCACGAAGTTTGAAGTCTAACCCAAACCGGGGAGGAATCCACCCTGATCGCTACTTTGTAACTCACTGGTTTGCGTCCGTCTTTTCAGTAATCTTTCTTGATGCAACGTTCTTGCTTTGGTTTTCATTAGCTATTCAATGTTTCATAAGCGATCCAACTTTTTATTTTATTTCAATTGCGTTTTTCTTATATCTCAGAAGCGATTCAAAAACACGATGGAGGAACAAAGTAACGGAACGAACAATTCCGATAGAGAGGGGCGTGCCCTAGAAATACTTAATCGGATTGAGAGACATGTATCAGCGGAGCTAAATAGAGGCATGGTATGGCGACAATTAGCATCGGAGGGAAGTGGAGACATGTTGTATTCTCTGCATAGATTAGAAGCAGCCACAGGAGCAGATCAGTCAAGTGAATCTGACGGCGTTTCACAAATGGCTGAAGGTTTTGAGCATCACTTGATCTCGGGCGTAGAGCGTAGATGTATTACTCAAGGAGACAGATATCGCTGGGAGTTGGAGAATATATGGGATACCGTGGATATAAATCACATTAGGCCCGCTAAAAATTATGAATGGTCTTCACTGAGTTCTAATGGTCAGAGGGACGTCAGGATCACAACAACTGAGGGAAACATTACTGTTTGGTTGCGAACCGTAAGGGATTGGAGCCGTCCAAGCCAAAATTTTTTAAGCAGGCAAACATTATGGAGTGGAAATCTCTCATCTCATGAACGGCTGTTGCAACTCCTGGACGACGTGAATACAGCTAATTCTATTCAAATCTTTTCTCAACGATTTACTCTTCATGTTTCCAAGAGAGCACAACATATCGCTGGGTTTGAAACTAATCGTGTAGCTGCTGCCTATGCAGCTACTGATTCTTCTTTAACTGTCAGTATTCCTCAGGAGCTCGTGGCTGCAAGAGGTGACGGAGATGGATGGCTATGTTCAATTTGTCAAGATATAATTCCCATCGGACAAATTGCCAAAGAATTGCCATGTGAAGGCAAACATATTTTTCATCGTCGCTGCACCAGAAAATGGTTTCTTAAGAATCTTTCCTGCCCTATATGTAGATGTGACTTTAGTAAACCACGCCTCACTCTGTAGCGTCTCTACGGCTGTCTAACCCTTTTCCATCATTTGATAGGCATAAATAGATTGAGTTTGGCTTTTTTCTTATTTGATTTAAGACTCTATGGCAATTTCTTTATATATCTGGATATAATGGATTAGTTATGTGATATGAGCATAAGTCTTTGAACTTTTGGAAAATAGTGTCTCTTTGATCTTTAAAATAGTGTCTCCTTGATGTCTATTTTTCCGTTTACATTGAAAAAGTATTAGATCATAGATATGAATGTTATTGGCAAATTTATATTTATGTATTTTTGGTTAATCAGTATATTGAAGGACATCCAGTATAAGGCCTCCCTAAAATGATACAGTTAGTATATTTGAAACATTTTATATAATATGGATTACAATGGTTCGGTGTACTTTTTTTTATTCATTTTATGAATAATAATAATATTTTTTTAAGAAAAAAAATCATAAATTTTAGAGAAATTTGGATATGTCTTGAAATATTTAAATACTTTTAAGTGTTTGATAAATCTGATATGATTCTAATAACATTATTTGTTTCAAGAGATCATGATGGTTATTGTATATGACCTAAAAATTTTTATCATTATTTTATATGCTTTAATGAACTTTGATTATTTAGAATTTATCTATGATCTAGAGAATACTATATTATTAATATAGTTAGTTGTAGTAGTGTGTGGTTGCATCATGTACATGTGTATTTCTATATGTTTGAGATAAATTTGACCATTTGGTAGTTATCATCGAATCATTTGTCCTCACTTTCTTTGTAGATGTATTCATTGTTTTTGAATTTTTGTGAAAAGGATAACGTGATTAATATAATGAATCCATTAACATCAAAATGTAAGCAATACTCATTAATATAATGGGCATGTAATCAATACACAAAAATCAAAATGTAAACAACATGCTCTCATTAATGTTATGGACATTGAAATCAACACACAAAGATCTAGAAATGTAAACAATCAAAATGTATGCTTTACAACTTCACCACATAGTATTTAGGTCTATGGCTAATACATGCATAATACATCTCACCAAGTTATAGCATATTAGGTTTGCATAATTCGAGATGTATGCTTTACACCACTTCAATCATGTATATACCTTATAAATTCCCCTGGACTGGAATGTTTTCTTAATACACATAATTACATTACTCTCAAAACTCAATAAAAATAATAACACTATGACCCTAGCAACAAGAAAAATACCCAGCTTTCACTTTTCAAATTTGTAACCAATGAAAGCAATTTTTTTTAGTATGCATACTCTAAATTAAAAACTAGAGCCTCTCTATATATCACCTCTTTCATTTGATCCTATTTTAATGTTTATTGCTAAAAATAAAAGTTCAACAACATAGAAAAAGTGGCCTCATGAGTGAGATTATGTAGATTTTACAAGTACAGATGGGCAAGTACCTCTTGCACCTTACCAAAACCAAAGTTAAATATTTGTTTAACCCACTCATACTAGAAAATCAATTGTATTCCCATCCAACAAAACAAACGAACTTCCATTACCATAAAAACAAAAGAAGATAATAACTTTTTTCCCAAAGACAAATAAAAAGGAAACATATTTCAAAATTAAATCCATTTTGTTTTGTCAAAATTGTGTGTACTTTGGCACTGGGATATTTTTCTCATGTATTTTCTTTTTTCATGGGATTTAAATGGGTAGACTTTAGAATTAGATCATGGGCTAAAGTTTTCCTTCATTTGAATGCTTATAATTTAAGCATATATTGTGGTGTCTTCTTAGTGATGTAGGAACTAAACAATATCATTTGTTAAAAGGTTTCCAATACAAAGGTATATCCATGGTAATAGAACTAAGAACATTGTAGGAAAATCTTAAAACTGTTCACACTTTACTACATTAACTTATTTGGAAACTACTTCAACATGGATAATATGTATACTCTAACAAACAAGTTAATATTGGTACTAGATGTTAAATACTATAATATGAAATGCCATAATCCAAAAAGAATTAGTTCAATTTATATATGGATGCATGAAACATTTGTTCTTTAGAAAACCAATAAAGAGAACATGATTTAATCTAAAATTTGTATAAAAAGAGTTCATGTCATACACCTGTGGTCCTCTCTGATTTGGATAAATGACATCATTCTTTCACAAAGATGAATCACTAATGTATGTACATGAGAAATTTTTTAAGTGATTGGCTTGGATATTGAGGTAGTGGGTGAATACATCTTTTGGCATTATCACTTTAACAAATCCAAGGTCATCTTCAATTGGAGTACTAATCAACTCTAAAGACAACAAATTATTGTTCATTCTACTAACATTAGATTTAATTTATAGCCATATCTTCAACTATTCATCCAAAATTGTACAATCTGTATATGTCCTTTAACCAAACACAATATATGAGTAATAAGCTTGGATCAAACTTCAATAGGATTAAAAGTTTAATAAGCATCATATCCTTAGCTGGAAATTATAACAAGTCATAGCCTTTACATCTATCAACGAACATAATTTATGCACGTAATTCCTTCCTAGGAACAAGGGTTGTATGTTCTTTAATTCCATGAAAATGCATCCAACTGACCAAACATTAATGCCTATAGTATAATTTGATGAGATCAACATGAACTATGTAGCTCTATACCATCAAGTAACCACATATTTCATCATGAAATCGGTTTCAGAAGTAATACGTGCAAGAGCAAAATAACATTTCTTCATATTACAGTTTGCATTTAGTATAAGATTGTTCGGATTCAACCCCCAATGGAGACATTTTTGTATGGTATATATTTCAATCCTCACAAAATCCAATACAAAAGGTATTCAAATAGACAATCTACATACAAACATTTGCCTCTAAAAATAAATATTTGTGGGAGATTTTTCATATAACTTATGGTACTTGAAAAACATACCAAAAAGAAAAGAACCTTGACAAGAAAAAGGAGTAAGTAAGTAGAGTGAGAGATTTGTTAATTAAGGGAAACTAGTTATTGAAAAATCCTTTTTTCACTAAATAAAAGCTTCCTTGATAGATTCATAAGTAAAGAGATGAGGGTACAAGAGAGGGTTAGCTTGATATAACTTTGAACTTTGCAAGATCTACAAAACCAAGATCAAGCTCAAAACCAAGATTAAGTTCGAATTTTTGAACGGCCTCTAAGTGAACTCATATAAACCTTCACCCTGCAAGTAACCATGATTCACTACATCTTTTATATAAGACAAAATCACTCCTAATTTGTAATTTTAGGGTTGATTTGTGAAAAATACACATTGGCAGCACCATTGCTTGCAATGGTGCCATGGCCATTGGTTGACTATGTAAACTTGATTTAATACTTATAATTTTGTGTATACGATTCTATAGTGTGTTGGTGTTATACAAACTTGGGTTTTTATATGGCGTTTTCCTCTATGGTTGGACTGTGTAAGATTTCTTTCATTATTAGCTTAGTTATGATAATTAGTAATGTTGACAGCGTATGGCTTGGGCCATGCTGTGGATGGCATAGGCGCTTGCGATATTGTAGACTATTTAGATTTTATCCTTATGGTTTCTATTTAGTGCCATGTGGAAAAACATTAGGGCTGTGAGTGCAAACCTTGGATGGCTTTCGTTGATGTACGTGGATTTGTTGGTAGTGCAAGATTGTTACTGTGCATTTTAATTATAAGTCATGACCATTTAAATGTTGTTCATAGCTTAGTAAAGGTCTTACAACCTCTGTGTATTGATTTTTGTTTCGATTTAAAGCCTATGTTGAAGGATGAGGTTCTCACAACCTCATTGTCGCAATTTTAACTAAATTTTACAGCTCGCATACACTCTGTATATAGCATGGATTTTGTGAGTGTAGAATGACTCTACATGATTCAAATCTTGGTCATCGCTGATGTGATGAGTTGCATTTTATGGGTGGTTGCGATTTGGGGCTTAGGTTTCCACAGGATTCGATTCATGCCCTCTCTTCTATATTTACTTGGATGATGTATAAGATTATTATATGGTTTATAAACATGGCTCCTATGTATTTTATATTTACTATGGATTTTGATACAAAGGGCATCATAGATTATGTAAGCGAAAAATTGCAAAGATAGTCTACAGGATTCGTTCCTGCGACCTTAATGTGATTACATGGTTTTAATTGTTTATATTATATTGTTCTATCTTTGATTATTAAATGATGGCTCTGAGTGGATATTAGATGGGACTATTCAATTTATGACATACGATTTTACTATGCAGATTTATAATATTAGGACTCTGGATTCCAATTAGGAAAAAGGGACCTGTTTTTTTGACCGATGAATGGTTAGGACACTTACTCTTTTTATTTTCTTATGATGGATTTATTTTAATGGAAATGATTTAGTAGTTAGCATGTAATTAGATATGAAGTCCTTGAGAGGTCTTCGTTGGTTTTATCTTGGATTTTAAATGAAATGTTTATAAATTGTGCTTTAGATATAGTTATGGTATTAATAGATTAGTTTTGTATTTCTATTTTATATCTGTTGATTTATATAATTATATATATGGTATTTCAGGTGTAGATAATAGATTAGGTTAATTTGGTTGTAAAATTATACTTATATATGTATATCTTACTTCTGAACTAGTCTATATAAATCTAAAACATGCCTCTGTTCACAATTGGAATATGACACTAGAGTTTGTAAGAGCCAAAAGAACAAATAGGTAATAGATATGAAATAAAACCTTGTTTGAATTTAACACAATTTCAACAGTACAAATAATACATGAAATTAAAACTAGGGTGCAAATCCCTTGATAAACATTTATAAATGAATTGAAATTGCAGAAGTAAACTAAGGAATAAACCCTAGATAAATCTAGTTAGAAACTAACTTAGATCTTAGGGTTATAATTTAAAATGTAAACCCTGGAAGATTTTAAATAGAGAACCAAGAACATAGGGTTAGGAAATTCAATGTAATCATTTTCCTAACAAAGCCAACATTTATTCTCGAGAAATGTAATAGGAAGTCTAGGGCTTCATATCTGTAACTTGAAGATCTTTCAATGGATGAACCTACACACTCAAATAACCAGCGGTAACAATTCATAAATAGATATGACCTATGTATTAGATGACCAAATCACTTGGGAACGACGTTCCACCCAACCATGACCTAGAATCATTCTTGGATTAATTCGGATCCCCCCAAGATGGAATCCAACATGCCAATAGCTTAGAGATCCTAAGGTAGGGTATCATATCTGGTATATCAGGTATGGATTAGTTCTCCTTTTTTCCTTCAAGGAAAATTTTCTCCAAGAATTCAGTTGAGAGCAAAACAGGAAGAATAAGGACTCCCCCAAGATAGATCAGAACCCCCAAGCCTTTCCTTGGCTTGATACTTTCTAGACAGACTTTTCATTCAAAGGGACAGTTAAA
The DNA here is from genome assembly GCA_001517045.1 of Pseudotsuga menziesii. Classification (NCBI taxonomy): domain Eukaryota; kingdom Viridiplantae; phylum Streptophyta; class Pinopsida; order Pinales; family Pinaceae; genus Pseudotsuga; species Pseudotsuga menziesii. The sequence continues at coordinate 634,228 of LPNX010921314.1, forward strand.
TCAAGAAACCTTGATTTCTTGATTTAACACTTTTTACTTAATTTGGTTAATTTTTAATACTTTAACTTAGGAACTTTCAACTAGTTCCTAATAATACTTTTGTAGGTATTTGTACTATTTATTAATTGTTAATAATAAATAATAATCAATGGAGATTTCCTTTCTTTCTTTCATCATTAATATTATTACTATATTTATTCTTTATACATACCATGTATAAAATACATAATAATATAAGATTTGTTAACATTTGTCTTTGGGCATCATATACCATGATCCCCAAACTTAGTGACACTTCTTCATTAAGGTCAAAATAGGTAGATGGATAGGTCTACTAGGATAGGAAAATCTAAACATCCTTGCATGTTGGATTCCCTCATATAACATGGTAGTTCTTCAGTACTTGATGAGAATACATAAATTCAAAATTTCATTTAATCACTTAAAAATAAGTACAATGAGATCAATATTTTTCTTGAGTCATTTTCACTTGGAAGTTATGAAATTATTTTTAGTAACCCCTAGCGCTTACCAGATCCCATACTCAACACTTTAAACAAAGAGTTATAAATGTAGTGCAATTCAAGAGCTCTTCACTCAACACTAATTCTAGGATGTACTTGTACGATTCATCTAGGGATACAATAGCCAAGGATTCGATGCTCGAGAGCTTGTGCTCAACATCAACATGGAAGGCTCCAAGGCTTATTCCCAACACTTCGAATTATCTTTTCATGTGATCCATAGATTCTCACTCAACAAAAATGTAAGTACTCATGTGCTCCAAAGCTTCTTTCTCAACACAAAATATTAATTACCCATGTGCTCTGAGCTCCTCACTCAACACAAAACATTAGTTACACATGTGCTCTAGAGCTCCTTGCTCAACACAAATCATCTTACCAATCGTGTGCTTCAGGGTCCATGCCCAACACAAACAAGTATATATATATCATCAATAATTGGATTATTCCCAATATATATAACAAATCATCATGTTCATATGTGGTGGGGTGCTCAACCCAATATATCAAAATAAACTATTAAGATAACATCATAATTAATAGGCTCATGCCTATAAGTGTTAGGTTGAAAATTCAGGATATTACATCCCTCCCCACTTAGAACAACACCGTCCCTGGTCTTCTAGGGACTCGAATCGACATCATGATACAAGGCGGGGTAAGCCTTTCTCATGGTGGCTTCATTCTCCCAAGTAGCCTCATCGGCCTCAAAGTGCTACCATTGCACTTTCAACTAGACTATGGTGCACTTCGTGAGGTGCACCTCTCTCTTGTCCAATATATGAATAGGCCCAAGGGAAAACTCCCCTTTAGATTCCACCTATTATAAGGACCAATCAACTACATGTTTAGTATCATAAACATATTTCTTTAACAAGGATGCATCGCACACATTATGTGTTGATGTAATTGTAACTTCGGAATGTATTCACTTGTATTTCTTATGTATTGTAACCCGATGTTTATTATGGGAAGTGTCTGTAATGTATTTGAGTCATGTAATGCCTTGATGTTCCTATTAGGAGTTTCTATAATGTGAACAATTCATGTCAAGTCATTGTGGGTAGCCCTCCTATTGTTCAAGGGTTAATGTCCATATAGTTGTGGGGCCCTAGGGTTATTAGACTATACTAGAGAAGTCAACCCTAGGTGATTTATTGTAAGTTGAGGAAATAGTCCCCACCATCTAAGACAAGGTTAACTATCCTTGTTGATCAGAGGGAGAAGTCCCCACAAGTTGTGGGGCACTAGGGTTATTAGACACTACTAGAGATGTCGGCTCTAGTAAGTAATTAATTGTTAAGTGAGGCCGACATGATGGAGTGGATTTTAAGTGAATAAAAGAATATAAATAGAGAGTGAGACTCTCTATTTAACACATACACATTCACTCATTAGGGCGCATGAGTGAGATAGAAGTTGCTAGGACAAGAGAGAGACTACTGCTGTAGGGAGATCATCTTCATGTTTTCGAGTTTTACTTTTGGTGCTGATTCTATCTCTAAGGAAGTTGTTGGGTTCTCTTCTTTATGGTTTCTGTGAGGAAAATTATTTGTGTTTCTTGTCTCTTGTGTTCATTGTTGTGCAGGTTATTCTCTCAGTTAAAGATCCTAAGATCATAATGCTAGCTTGAATGATAAAAATCTAACATGGAATTAGAGCTAACCTGAGAAGAAGACATTGTGTAGTAGCAGAAGCTAGGGCTTCTTGCTTTCTGGGTCTCTCTCCACAATCCATCAGAAAAAGTATGCTAGGATGACTCTCCATTGAAGGGCGCATCTTTCTGTCGAAGTGGAATTCAATTCCAAATATTTTCAGTTTTTGGTGTGGGAAATTAGGGCTTCTTACAAAAGAGTAATTTTTGAGTGAGCCTAGCATAGGATTTTTCTCCTCACCAAAATCAAAGTTTAGATACCTAGTTTGAGATTTCTAGTTGGGTATAACTTTAGGAAAGTCAAACCCTAGTTTGACCCCGAGCTGGAAAAACCCTAAATACTAAAACTTATAAGTTTTGGTAGATTCACTATATAGTGCAATTGGAGAAGGCTCAGGACCTAAAACGTTCACAGATCGAAGATCAAATCTTGATTTACACTGTGTCCAAAATTCAGCCTCATATTTGCTATATTCTAGGATATATAATCCCCCCAAGTTACGGTTCCATCCTCTTCCAGGATTCATCCCGAAATAGAACACCTGGGGAGAATTGCGATATCTCGAGATACAAAGGTCAAAATGAAATTTTTGAAGATGTTCTAGATAGGGAACAGACTGTAATTTCTAGGGTCCAAATTTCAAACCTAGAAGATGAAAGTGGAAGTTTGTACAATTGTGTTGTTCTGAACAGTCCTGTAACAGATCACTTCGGGAAAATGATCATAAGTGCCCATTGGTGAAACCAATTATTACGAAACCTATGGTTTTGGAACAGGTATAGACGAGGATACCATAGTGCAAAGTTTCAGACCCAGAGGAGCAGTAATTTTGGAGATATCATAGAAATAGTATCAGGAATTTCTATAGAAGAAATCGGTAAACTAGGGCTTCCTGTTTTGGGAGCTTCCCTCCAATGTTTTCAGGAAAGGAGTACATTGGATAGCTTAAATTGAAGAGATATATCTTTCTACCCAATCAAATCTAAAAGATTCCAAGTTTTGAAATTAGGGTTTCTCTGAAAAACCCTAGATCAGCCAGCTTCGGAACCAGGACCGACACCTCAAATCGGTAAGATCTAATCTTTTGCTATTTTCATTTGAGGTTCTCATTTCCAAGTGATATATCACATCAGCTTGATGAAAAGCTTGGTGAAGTTGACAACTTCCAAGCATGTGAGTATATGATCTCTCTAAAGAAAATGAATTTGACATTTACATAAGTAGAGAGGTTCCAGTTCCAGAGGGAGATGAGGCTAAAAGCTTTACACAAAAAGAACTTGGTCAAGGCCAAGAAAATCATTATTGATTCAATCACGGATCAGCTTATACCACAAGTGTCTTCCATAAATACACCGAAAGAGATGTTTGATTCCTTGACCAAGCTATTTGAAGGGAAGAACATAAATTAGGATATTACTTTGAGAAACTAGTTGAAGAATGTGAAGATCTAGAATTAAGAGACCATACAACCATACTTTACAAGGGTGTCTCAAATCAAAGAACAAATTGAAGCCATAAAAGAAGAAGTGAAGAATGCAGAAGTGGGGATAGCCACCTTGAATGGCCTCCCAGGATCATGGGATTCATTCATGCGAGGAATGTGTGCCAGAAGGAAGTGATTACTTTCAGTAGACTCTAGGAAGAAGAAGAAGCTCGACTCATAATAACGAGGAGAAGATGGCAGCAACTGAAGATCAAGCTCTCACCATCCAAAGAATATCCCTCAAGCGATGAGGAATACGAAGAACTAAACTCTTGAAGAAACTCTTATCCATCTTAGCATTTGGATAAGAAATGATGAATGAAGAAGATGATGAAGGGGAAGGCTCAAGAAGGAGTCTACATACAAAACAAATATAGATAAGTATTCAATTGTCATTTCATGATATTTTTTTGTTATGCATTTGTTTATATTTAGTTGATGTATTATGCACGATAAAATGTTTGCATACTACTAATATGCATGTGATGGGTAAGTATCTCATGGTGTTATACAACTCTCCATTGCTAGTTATGTAGAGTGAAACCTCTTTGCTGACATATTGGATTAGTGAACAATCTCAATGTTGTCCTGGTAGAGATGGAAGGCATCTAGAAAGTTTTCATGAGATATGGATGAATGTTGTATTAGCTAAAATAGTTGCATGATCATATATTTATGCATAAGAATTTTCCATTATGAATATGCCTTATGAAATGTTTCTAACCATACAAATGCATTTGACTTGTAGGAAATATCGTGTAAAATCACCTACAAGCAAAGAAGGATGAGGCTTGTTCCGAAGAACAAGTGACGAAAGTTCAAGATAGAGGATCTTGGTATCCAATGATCCTAGATGGATACATAGAATATTGTTAGCAGAGGAAGCTACTTGTCACTCTGGTACATAATCTTTCAGTGCATAGAGTATAGAAGATAGAGGGTGAATGATGCTCCGCTTCAGAGGGAGTGACTATAGAAGATCGTGAAGTTTGACATGGTACAACTGGATGGACAACTTACTAATGATTCTAGGCTTTACTGAGAGTAAAGTGGATTCCAACCTTTTCTTCAAGGTTGAAGGTGAAAGACCAGTGATGCTCCTGTTATATGTCGATGACTTGTTCCTGATAGAAAACGAGAACTCATTAAAGTTGCAATAAGGAGACTTGCTGTCGTGTTCGAGATGAAGGACTTGGGGATGATGCACTATGTTCTAGGCATGGAGGTGTGGACAAGGGAAGTATGTAGTAGAGATCCTGAAGAGGTTCAAGATGATGGACTGCATGACCACACCTATGGCGTCGAACCTGAAGCTATTGAGTGTTGCTTCATCAAATTCAGTTGATTCCATGATGTATCGTTAGATGATTGGGTCATTGATGTACCTGATGAATACGAGACCAGATATTTGCTTTACTATGAACACCTTGATCCAGTTCCTGACAGATCCGAGACATGTTCACTTGATTGCTGCAAAGAATATTCTGAGGTACCTGAGAGGTACAGTTGACTATGGGCTCAAGTATGAGTTGAATCAAAAGATTAACCTGGAGGGTTATATTGATTCAGATTGGGTAGTAAATTCCGTTGATAGGAAGAGCACTTCAGGGTGCTACTTCAGTATGGGATCAAGTGTGATCTCTTGGTTTAGCGGAAAATAGTCTTGCATGGCAGTGAGTACAGCTGAAGTAGAGTATGTCGTAGCTTGTTCAGCTAGTTGTGAGGTAGTATGGCTAAGGAAGCTACTGTCTAATTTATTTGATATCTAGTTGGATGCTACCTGTATACATTGCGACAACCAGAGTTGTGTGAAGTTGTTGGAGAACCCAGTGTTCGATGACAAGTCAAATCTTATCAAGATTAAGTATCACTATATCAGGGATATGGTGTAGAGAGGAGCAGTGAAGCTCTAGTATGTTGTGATGGACAAACATATAGTTGATGTGTTGACAAATCCATTGGCCATAGTGAAGTTTAAGTACTTTAGGGAGAAGCTTGGTGTTCTCCATATCAAGGTTCCTTCCAAAGGGAAGTGATGAGTCTGTGAGCCATTTTGACATGGTGAGAGGATTGGTTCCTTCCATGGTTAGATGTAAGGGATGAGCCATTCTGTTAAGATGAGAGGATTGGTTCCTTGCATGTTAGATATGAGTGCTGAGCCATTCTGATGTGACTGTACGATTGGTTCCTACATGATCAAATATAATCATTGAATGCCATTATTGGAATGGAGGCACGTGGTCAATTATCAAGAAAGCTCAGTATGGGACTGAGGAACATTCTGATGTGATTGTAGGATTGGTCCCTACATGATCAGATGTGAGTGCAGAGCCATTCTAAGGAGATTGTAGGATTGGTTCCTATAGTGATTAGATGTAAGTGTAAAGCCCTTTCGGCATGGAGGATTGGTTCCTCGCATGGTCGAATGTAATTGTTGAGCCTTTCTGACATTGGTTGTCAGATGTAAGTGCAGAGCCTTTTTGACATTGGTTGTCATATGTAAGTGCAGAGCCCTTTCGACATGGAGGATTGGTCCCTCGCATGATCGAATGTAAGTGCTGAGCCTTTCTGACATTGGTTGCCATATGTGAGTGCTAGGCCTTTCTGACAGGGTTGTGGGATGTGCTCCCACATGGTCAGATGTGAGTGCTGGGTGTGCCTTTCTGATTTGATTATAGGATTGGTTCCTACATGATCAGATATAAGTGCTGGGAGGGCCATTCCGAATTAGGGTTAGATATAAGTGCTGGAAAAGACCTACATGGAGGGTAGGCCTACAACCAACATGAAAAAATGCTGGCTCTATAGAACTTCTTGTGACGAGAAGAATCATGAGATAACACCCGTGATGATGATCCAGCAGTGATGATCCAGATCAAGTGATGATCCAGATCCATTCATGATGATCTAGATCAAGTGATGATCTAGATCCAGTGATGATGATCTAGATCCAGTGATGATCTAGAACCAGTGATGATGATCCAGATCGAGTGATGATCCAGATCCAGTGATGATGACCCAGATCCAGTGATGATCTAGATTCAGTGATGATGATCAAGATCGAGTGATGATCTAGATCTAGATGAAGATGACTTGAAGATGAAGATGACGAGAACTTGACGATGATTTGGATGATACAAAGAAGAAGACTTGTGCTGATAAATTGTGTCAAGAGAATACCTTCCTAGTTAAGAGGGAGTGTTGATGTAATTGTAAATTCAGAATGTATTCACTTGTATTTCTTATGTATTGTACCCCGATGTTTATTCAGGGAAGTTTCTATAATGTATTTGAGTCATATAATTCCCCAATGTTCCTATCGGGAGTTTCTGTAATGTGAACAAATCAAGTCAAGTCTTGTGGGTAACCCTCCTATTGTTCAAGGGTTAATGTCCCCGCAGTTGTGGGGCCCTGGGGTTATTAGACTATCCTAAATAATTCGACCCTAGGTGAGTTATTGTAAGTCAAGGTAACAGTCCCCACCATCTAAGTTAAGGTTAAACCTCCTTGTTGATCAGAGGGAAAAGCCCCCACAAGTTGTGTGGCACTAGGGTTATTAGACACTCCTAGAGATGTCGTCTCTAGTAAGTAATTGTTAAGTGAGGTCGACATGATGGAGTGGATTTTAAGTGAACGAAAGAATATAAATAGAGAGTGAGCCTCTCTATTTAACACACACATATTCACTCATTGGGGTGCATGAGTGAGAGAGAAGTTGCTGGGACAAGAGAGAGACTACTGCTATCGGGAGATCATATTCATGTTTTCAGGTTTTACTTTTGGTGCTGATTCTATCTCTAAGGAAGTTGCGGGGTTTTCTCCTTTATGGTTTCCCTGAGGAAAATTATGTGTGTCTCTTATCTCTTGTGTTTATTACTGTGCATGCTATTCTCTCAGTTAAATATCCTCATATCATAATGGTAGCTTGAATGATAATAATCTAACATTATGGACTCTTACATGCAAAGCTAATGCTAGCTCATATGCCACTTGCCCTTTCTTGGCCAATATTTCAAAAGTTCCACAAAATATAGGTGCTAACTTTCCATACCTATCCAAGCTCGACAAGCTTTGTTTTTCTTTTACCTTCAACTAGACATGATCACCTATTTGAAGGTCTTTCTCTTTTTTTTTTTGATTCACATAACTTTTATGGCCATCTTCTGCTTCTTTAAGGTTCACCTGGACCTTGGCAACTAGCTGTTCCAAGTCCATTAATAAGTGAGGCCCTAACATGAGCCGATCCACTGAGCTATCCCAAGTAACCGGTGTTCTACGCTTCCATCCATAGAGTACCTCAAAGGGACTCATCTAGGAGGAATTTTGATCACCGTTGTTATATGCAAACTCTGCAAGATGTACGTAGTCTTGCCACTTAGTGGGGTTGTTCATGACATACATTCTAAGCATGTCCTCGACAATCTAGTTTAATATTTCGGTCAGCATGTCTGTCTATGGCTGATACATAGTGCTAAAGTTCAACTACGTCTCCAATTCGGAGAATAAAGATCTCCAAAAGTTTCTAGTAAACTTAACATCCCAATCTGAGATGATTGCATTGGGTATCCCATGCAATCTAAATATCTCCTTCAAGAACATATCAACAATGTTAACTTCCTTGTAGGTTGACTTCACCAGAATGAAGTGTGCTTCTTTTGACAACTTGTCGATGACTACAAAAAACGATCATTTTGCTTATTTTTCGGTAGACTGGTGATAATCCATACTAATGACCTCCCACTTCCATTCTAGAATGGGTAACTATTGCAGCAATCCCGAAGGATATTGATGCTCAGCTTTGACTAGTTGACATTCTTGACATTTCACGATAAAAATCAGAATGTTGGCCTTTAACTTAGGCCAGAAAAAGTGTCTCTTAACGGTGGATATCATCTTTTGATATCTCTGGTGCCCCGAGTAGGGTTTTCGATGAAATTCTGTAAGGATATTGGACCAAATGTCCCCTCTTTATGGAACGTACAATATATCCTTGGACTCATAGTAGTCTAGATTCATCTACCTAATATTCTTTTTGTTGTTGAAACAACCTATCCTCTTGGACTTTCTTGATTATTTCTACATAAAGAGGGTAAACTCTATTGATCATTCTAATCCTCTCCTACAAATATGCATCGGTTTGAATCACAGTCACCTCATATATCATATGAGTTTGTCGGCTCAAAGAATCACCAACCTTGTTCTCTTTGTCCTTAATGTGATTTAGCTCAAAATGGTACTCATTAAAGAAATCCAACCACCTAGATTGACTTGCATTCAGATCTTGTTGATCGAATAAGTATTTCAAACTCATATTGTCTGTCTTCAGAAGGAACTTCCTTCGTGTGAGGTAGTGCCTCCACATTCTCAATGCGTGGATGATGGAGTCTAACTCTAGATCATGCGTAGGGTAGTTCTACTCATGATGTTTTAACTTCCACAATTCATAACAGATCTCTTAATCATTCTGCAAGAGGACTCCTCCAAGTCCTTCCTTGCTTGCATCCATGCAAACCATGAAATCCCCATCGAGATCCGCAATTTGTAGTATCGGTGCAGTCATCAAAAGATGTTTAATATTTTGAAAACTTTCTTTAAAGAGATCATGGGGAAAGAGATTCTCAATAAGTTCTCAATGAACTTTCGATAAAATCTGGCTAATCCCAAAAATCCTCCTAATGTTAGTGACACTAGTAGGGGTATGCCAATCCTTTATGGCTCAAATATTTTCTGGGTCCATAGCTATCCCTGTCTCGGAGGTAATGTGACCTAAGTACTATATCCATGGTTGGTAAAAATCACATTTACTAAACTTAGCGTAAAGCTAGTGTTCTCTCAACACTCGTAGTACTATGCGAAGGTTCTCTTCGTGTTCCTCTTCATTGTTGGAATAAACCAGAATTTCTTCTATAAATACCAATCAAACTTATCCAGATACTTACTGAATATGTTTTCCATCATACACATAAAGTTCACAGGTGCATTGGTCAACCTGAATGGCATCACTACAAACTCGTAGTGCCTGTACCTCGTACGAAAAGTGGTTTTTTGAATATCCTCATCGCAAATGTGTACCTGATGGTATCCGAATAGCAGGTCAATATTTGAAAATATTTTGGCTCCTCCAACCTGATCTAACAAGTCATCGATACTAAGGAGTGGATAATGGTTCTTAATAATGATTTTGTTCAACTGACGGTAATCGATGCACATTCGCATCATACCATCTTTCTTCTTCATGAACAATATCAATGCTTTCCAAGGGGACACATTGGGTTGGATATACCCTTTCTCTTTCAAATATTGCAACTGCAGTTTGAGGTCCACCCACTTAGGTGCACTCATGTGGTAAGGGACTTTGGAAGCCAGAACTGGTCCTGGGGTTAGTTCGATTGAAAAGTCTATGCCTCATTTCAGAGGTAATCCTAGGATTTCATCAAGAAATACGTCCTTGAATTCTTCAAGAATGGGGAAGTCTTCTATGCATTATTCTCTTTCATACTCGAGGTCTCAGATGTTTACTGCAAATAACTTGTAGCGTTTCCTAACGTATTTCTTTACTTGTAAGGATGATATTTGCCTTACGAAAACTTTATTTCAAATGCCTTGAACCTTCACTTGGTTCCCTTGGCTATCAATACACAATATAGACTTAAGTAATAAATCGAGCATGATATGGTGCTGTTCCAACCAGTCCCTGCTGATAAGTTTATCGTACAATCCTAAGGGTAGGATGTTTAGGTTTACTTTCGTAGAAAAACCATTCAGGTTTACCGTGCAATCTTTAACTATTTCCAAAACTCTTCATTTCACACTCGTGGCTAACTATACTAGCCAAGGTTTATCATGCTTTACTTTTCCCAGGTGGCATGCATCGACAATCTTAGGCAAAACATAGCTCTGACAAGCACCAAGATCAGTAAGTGCTGAAATAGAGGTGTTCAAGATGTTACCTTCTATCTCAAGCATGGTAGCGTGATGGTCTTCATGTCGGCCATCCAATGTTGCATAGATCTGAGGTGTTCCCACTATGTCCTTGACGGTTGGTTCTTCTTGTAAGTTATGCAAGACCCCATTGGTCTTGTTCTTACATCTCAAGCATAATGAGGCCCACTACATTTCCAGCACTTGATTGGTAGCAAAGTAACATTGGGTCCACTTGCTACAAACTTGTTAACATTAGGAGCTGGTACATAAGGCTTCGTACAAGATTTATTAAAGTTCTTATTTACTAGAAAGCTATTATTCTTCTTTTGTATGGCCATGGGTTAAAACGAAGTTTGTGATTATCAGAAAATTTCTTCGACTTGTCTCTATTTTGGTTCATGTTCTCTTGCTGTAGCTACCCATGCTCATAGCAAAGCCTAGCCTTGTGCAGCATGCTATCCAAAGTTTTTCGCATGTCGAATTTAATCCTTTCCCAAAAGTTGGGAGGAATACATCCTAAAAACCACTGTATCTTTACTTTTTCATCCTTAATGTATGGTACATAATGTAACAGATCTATAAAATAGTTCATTAAAGCGTCCATAGTCATCAACCCCATACGTAGCTTGTGGAACTCTTTCACCTTTTGATCAAAGAAGCTCTCGAACATATACTTTTCTTGGAATATTTTTTGGAAGTTATCCCAGCGTATTTTATTTAGCTCATCTTTCTTGGTATATTTCAGATCCCTCCACCATCTTGTTGCCTTACCATTTAAATTATAGATGGCAAGCCGATCCTTCATCTCACTTGAGTAGTTATAAAATTGGAAATATTTTCTCATACCCAGCAGCCACTACTCAGCTTTCTCCCCAATTTTTAATTCACCTTCATAGGTTGAGGCTCTTATTTTTCTAAATTCCACCTCTAGACTGTCATCGCTTCTTTGTTTCTTTCTATGAGGAGAAATAGAGCCATCGCTGGAAGGACTGTAATGATCTCCTTTTGGTGTTTCAGGGGTACGTTCCTCTTTTTATTCTTCTCTTAGGTTGCTATCCCTTTTATGGCAAGGTTCTCTTTTGGATATGCTTGTGGACTAAGTAGGATTTCCTTGCGGACTTCCTCCTGTCATATTTCTTAGTAATGCTTCATTAATAGCTTGTTGTTCTTTTCTTTCGTTCAAATGATCTTCTTTGAAACTTTGCAATTATGCATGAAGACTGTTTATCGTCTTCAAACATATCAAAATTTAGTTCCACCACCAGATATGCTTCCGGGGCAGGGGTGTTCATCTTTCCTAGCCGGATGTTATCTTCCTCAGTATTCATAATTCTGAACCGTTCTGTAAAAATTGTTGTAATCTGCAAAAACTTTTAATGACAAATTTTTTTTTGTTAGTAACAAAATTTAATGACATTCTTTATTTTCTTTGCAGTGAATGCTTGGTGCACCCATAGGTCTCTTAGTATTGAAATTGGGCTCTGATACCACTTGTAATTTCCCAAAAAATTGAAAATATTTTTTTTTTATTAGGCTAGTTAAAAACTACCTATGCGGAACATTATTGAATTTGCAGAATATAACGTACACCGAATGTACCAATGTTTGGTTGTAAGCTATTATTATGTTCTATCATCTTACTTTCAGTTATAAATATTACTATATTTTACTTACAATGTCATAATTATTGTTTACTACATTATTCTTATGGTTATACATTATTGTGTATGTGTCGCTACTTGATTATATGCTTTGTTCATTTCTGCATAGTCTTACTCATTATGTATATGGTTCTAACTTAACTTTGTTTCAGGAAGTAAAGTGGGTGGAGTTGGGGGACTAGTTCTCCCATGACTATCTGAGAGGTAAAGCTTCTACTTGTCTAGCAGGCTTACTTAGTTTAGTTTGAACTAAGGCACTCTTAACTTATTTATGTACAGGTGTATTTACATGTGTATCTTAGTTGCACCCATTGATCGTTATTATTGTTTTGTACATACTTGGTTTAGTGTCAAGGTAATTATCTTGCTTATTCGCTATCAAACATAGGATTATTATCCAATTGACATTCATTATACGTTAAGAGTTACTAATCAATTGTTCGTATATTAACCTATGTGTATTTCATATTTATTGTATTAAAAATATTCATGCATCTTCTATTTATTCTTGGCAAGTTATAACTTTGGTTAAAAGACAAAATCTTGATTTTATGAAACAAAAAACATACCATGGCATAAGAATTATGCCACGGTCTTATGCATATGCCCAAGGGAATAATCAACAAAGGTTAAAAGGATTAGCACCTAATGTACATAGTGCATATAATGCCTATACCTTGAGTTAAACTATGGGTTAGAGAAGCGTATGACATGGTTCAAACATTAAAGGTTGTGGTTTTAACATTATGTAATGGGAAGGAGGCGATGATATCATGTCATTTGTAAACTATGGAGAAGTGGGTTTCAGCCTCGATAATGGACACCAGCTAGTGCCATTAATGTGTATTGGAAATCATGGAAGCCCCAACATAGGGTTTGGCTCCATGATGGCTTGTCGTTTCGCTTGGTTGTTGGTTTTTTTGGTCTCGGCTCTGCACAGTGGTGAGAAGGCATCCTCTTAGGGCCTCGAAGGTATGCTAGTCGTTGTGGTTTTTACAACATCATGGTTTGTTTGCTTGCTTACTGCAGCTTTCATACTTCTCATATTTTGTTTCTTGGGTTCTGGTTGAGGGTGACATGGCGACAAGGAGATGTGGGATTCGTATCGTGACTACAAGCTGTGGGTTGGCATTACCATTATAGTAAGCCTGCTAACAAGTTGATAATCGCCATTACTTGGCTTCGAGACTGGGATTTAATTTGTCGGGGGTTAGTCTGCTTGCCTTTGGTTTTTATGGTTGCGTCTAGGTTTTGAGGGTTGTCTTTATCATGGAAGAGCGTCGTTGGTAACACCACAATGTTGAGTCTGGTCATTTGGATTTTATTCTCTCTTGGTTCTATTTTTAGATATGTAATGGGATGTAAATTTAATGAGGCTTCTAGCCGTAAGGCAAAACTTGAATGCCTTTACGGGCTCTACATGTAATTTTTAATTTTGGGGTTGATTCATGAAAAATACACAGTGGCATCACCATTGTTTGCAATGGTACCATGACTATTGGTTGACTGTGTAAACTTGATTCAATACTTATAATTTTGTGTATACAATTCTATACTGTGTTGGTGTTATATAAACTTGGGTTTTATGTGGCGTTTTCCCTCGTGGTTGGAATGTGTAATATTGCTTTCATTGTTAGCTTAGTTATGGTAATTAGTATTGTTGAGAGCATATGGCTTGGGCCATGCCGTTGATGGCATAGGCGCTTGCCATGGTAGCTGCGATATCATAAACTATTTAGATTTTACCTTGTGGTTTCTATTTAGTGCCATGTGGAAAAACAACAGGGTCGTGAGTGCAAACCCTGGATGGCTTTCGTTGATGTAGGTGGATTTTTTGGTAGTGCAAGATTGTTACTGTGCATTTTAATTCTAATACATGACAAGTTAAATGTTGTGCATAGCTTAGTAAAGGTCTTACGACCTTTGTGTATTGATTTTTGTTTTGATTTAAAGCCTGTGTTGAAGGCTGAGGTTCTCATGACCTCGTTGTAGAAATTTTAATTAAATGTTATAAACCGCATACATTCTGTGTATAGCGTGGATTTGGTGAGTGTAGAACGACTCTACATGATTTGAATCCTAGTTGTTGTTGATGTAATGAGTTATATTTTATGGGTGGTTGTGTTTTGGGGCTTAGGTGCCCATAGGATTCGATTTCTGTCCTCTCTTGTATATTTACTTGGACAGTGTATAATATTATAATATGGTTTATAAATTTGTCTCCTGTGTATTTAATATTTACTGTGGATTTTGATACAAAGGGCATCATAGATTACGTAAGCAAAAAATTGCAAAGATAGTCTACAGGATTCATTCCCGCGACCTTAATGTGATTACATGGTTATTAATTGTTTATATTATATTGTTCTATGTTTGATTATTAAATGATAGCGGTGAGTTGATATTAGATGGGACTATTCGATTTATGGCATATGATTTGATTATGTAGATTTATAATATTAGGACTGTGGATTCCAATAAGAAAAAGGGGACTTCTTTTCTTAGACCAATGAATGGTCACGACACTTACTTTGTATATTTGCTTATGATGGAGTTATTTTAATGGAAATGATTTAGTGGTTAGCATGTAATTAAATATGCAAACCTTGAAAGGTATATGCTAGTTTTATCTTGGATTTTAAAGGGAATGTGTATAAATTGTGCTTTAGATATAGTTATGGTATTAGTAGATTAGTTCTGTATTTCTATTTTATATCAGTTGATTTATAAAATTATAAATATGGTAGTTCAGTTGTAGATAATAGCTTAGGTTAATTTGGTTGTAAGCTTATACTTATATATGTATATCTTACTTCTGAACTAGTCTATATAAATCTAAAACATGCCTCTGCTCACAATTGGAATATGACAGTAGAGTTTGTAAGTGCTAAAAGAACAGATACGCAATAGATCTGAAATAAAACCTAGTTTGAATTTAACACAATTTAAACAGTAAAAATAATATAGGAAATTAAAAATAGGGTGCAAATCCCTTGATAAACATTTATAAATCAATTGAAATTGCAGAAGTAAATTGAGGAATAAACCCTTGATAAATCTGGTATAGAAACTAACTTATAGCCTAGGGTTATAGTTTAAATTGTAAACCCTAGAAGATTTTAAACATGGAACCAAGCAAATAGGGCTAGCAAATTCAATGTAATCATTCACCTGACATAGCCAACATTTATTCTAGAGAAATGGAATAGGTAGTCTAGGGATTCATACCTGTAACTTGAAGCTCTTTCAATGGTTGAACCTGCACACTCAAATAACCAACATTAACAATTCATAGACAGATCTGACCTCTGTATTAGATGACCAAATCACTTGGGAACTACCGCGTTCAAACTAACCATGACCTAGAACCATTCCTGGTTTAATTTGGATCCCCTCGAGCTGGACTCCAACATGCAAGTAGCTTAGATCTCTTAAGGTAGAGTTTCCTATTTGGTATATCAGGTCTAGATGAGTTCTCCTTTTCCCTTCCGAGAAAATGTTCTCCAAGAATTCACTTTAGAGAAAAATAGGCAGATTAAGGACTCCCCCAATATAGATCATATCTCCCAAGCCTTTCCTTGGCTTGAGACTTTATAGACAGACTTTTCATTCAAAGGGACAACTAAATCAAGAAACCTTGATTTCTTGATTTAACCCTTTTTACTTAATTTGGTTAATTTATAATCAATTTAAATTAGGAACTTTCAACTAGTTCCTAATAAGACTTTTGTAGGTATTTCTACAATTTATTAATTTTTAATAATAAATAATAATGGATGGAGCTTTCCTTTCTTTCTTTCATCATTAATATTATCACTATATTTATTGTTTATACATACCATGTATAAAATACATAATAATATAACATTTATTAACATTTGTCTTTAGGCATCATATACCATGATCCCTAGACTTAATGACACTTCTTCATTAAAGTCAAAATAGGTATATGGTTAGGTTTAGTAGGCTAGTCAACTCTAAACATCCTTGCATGTTGGATTCCCTCGTATAACATGGTAGTTCTTCAGTAGTTGATGAGAGTACGAAAATTCAAAATTTCATTTAATCACTTAAAAATATGTATGATGAGATCAATATTTTTCTAGATTCATTTTCACTCGTAAGTTATTAAATTCTTTTCAGTAACCCCTAGCGCTTACGAGAGCCCATACTCAATGCTTTAAACAACGAGTTACAAAGTTAGTGTAATTCCAGAGCTCTTTGCTCAATACTAATGCTAGGATGAACTTGTACTATAATCCTAGGGATACAATGGCCAAGGATCCAATGCTCCAGCAATTATGCTCAACATTAGCATGGAAGGCTCCAGGGCTTATGCCCAACACTTCCACTTATCTTTTCATGTGATCTAGAGCTTGTCACTCAACACAAATGTAATTACTCATATGCTCTAGAGATTCTTTCTCAACACAAAATATTAATTACCCATGTGCTCTAGAGCTCCTCCTCAACACAAAACATTAATTACAAATATGCTCCAGAGCTCCTCGCTCAACATAAAACATTAATTACACATGTTCTCCAGAGCTCCTCACTCAACACAAATCATCTTACCAATCATGTGCTTCAGGGTCCATGCTCAACACAAACAAGTATGTATATATCATCAATAATTGGCTTATGCCCAATATATAAAACAAATGATCATGTTCATATGCAGTTGGGTCCTCAACCCAATTATCAAAATAAACTATCAAGATAACATCATAATCAATAGGCTCATGCCTATAAGTTTTAGGTCCAAAATTAGGGATATTACAATGAAATTTAGGAGAATGCAACCATATGCAAAATTTACAGGGAATAAAGGGAAAAATAACTCCTAGGAGCCTCAATTATTGAAAATCACAGGCCAATAAATGATTTCACTACAATTTCTCTAGAAATATGTGATGAGAGAGAGTTTGGAGGAATAAATCTAGGGATTTTATTTTATTTTTTTTCCCTCATGAGGAATATTCACTTTTTATTTGTTTTTCCCTTACTAAATATTGCACTAATATTTTTTAGATGAAAAAGCTCTTTCCATATAAAAATTTAGCCCACTAATTTTTTTATTTCCTTTAATTTTTCCCATGGAGTAAATTTCGCCCTTTAAATTATCGATGATCCAAAGTCAAAACAAGTTTGTTTAAGGAGTTTTTGAAAGTGATAAGTGAGATGTTATATTTATCTAGGAGGTAAATTCAATTGTTTTTTAGCTTAATAATTGCACTAGTTAAGTGGGGAAACGTCCCTTTTGGACCTCAAACCACATTCAAGGAGGGGGTGGCTTAGGGTGTAGTTCTTGTTCAATCCCATTAACTATAAAATTTTGTTATGACATATGGTTTTGAACCATATAATAGATGCATATGGGTTACTCGTTTCACACATGAGAGATTGCTTGTAATATGTTCATTGTTTGGACATAATAACAATGTTGCATGAACTTTCTGTTGGATGTGGATAACTTCTTCTCTACTAGATACACAATGGATAATTATTGGTGACTTTAATATTGTGGAAGTGGATGGAAATTCACGGGGAGATTTATTTTATGTTCTGTGTCATACACAAAAGTAGTCATGGTTTAGGTGCAAGGATACCCTATAACTATTTATACTAGTTAGGGAAATGAGTAATTAGAGTATGGAGGCTAGTTCACTTAGGCCAAATATTTCAAGGGAAGGAGAGGGTTTAAGCTAGACTTCATAGGTTGTATGGACCTCAACATTATATTTATTTCTCTAGTAAGACTTGGGAGGTTGATGTTTTGAGGGAGATGACTAGCTCAGATCATATGCCAATTAGGACATCCATCCTTATTAATATCATATTATTGAATCAAATCCTTCTTCCTTCTTCAAGATTAAGGTTTCTCATTCTATATTCTCCCAATTTCCACACTTTTTTCCATAATGTTTGGAGCCTTGTCCTCTTCCTGATGGGGAAATAGGTTGGATGTTATGGTGGGATGCATCCATTTAAATGAATATAAAATTAATGCATGGATAGGGCCACCTAATTGCTCACCAGCATAGTGAAGAGATTTGGGAGGCTAGGCGAAAATTAAAAGAGATTAATATCCTTTTTTAGGAGGATAATCATTACATTATCCCTCAATAAGATACATCATCATTCAAGGTGTGTGGATATGCTCAACATTTTATTCTTTCTTGATTCATATTTTGTTGCAGCAAATAATTCACTACCTCCTTGTATTGTTACCCATCACTTGATTAGGAAAGTGTAACATCCCCCAACAGATAAAAATTATTTATAATATTTTGAATTACTATTTTAATTTTGAATGAGATTACCCAATTCTAGAATCCGCTGATAGGTCCTCAGGGGACAGATGTAACTGAAAGATTATGCTTTAATAAAATCATGAATGATGGGGAAAACCTTGTTTAATGAGGAAACTATGCAGGCGAGAGTGGGGGATATGAAGAGTCAACCTCAGGGAGGTTACACCAGGCGTGAGAATGCCAGTATGGCGCTAGAAACTCCTTGAGGAATTAGGGGTGTAGTGGGAAGAGGAAATTCCATAAGGAATTGGTCATTAGCTACAAAATACCTAGGGAAAAACCAAAAACTTAAAACAGATGCATATGGTAGGAGTTAGGACACTACTGAGTATGCTAGTAAAGCATGAACTCTTGTTGTGTAAGCACTCTGTGTTAGGAAAGCTGAAACAAATATTTTTTGTGTGAGCACTCACTGTAAGGAAAGTTGAAACAAATACTTGTTGTGTGAGCACTTTTTATTAGGAAAGTGATTTCTCACTAGAAAACTGAACATGAGGTTGAGTGTCACCACTCTTGGCATGCATAGTTTAGCTCGAGGGTGATTGAGGATAGAGAACAATTGTTCCTAATATATGGTTGGGTGGAACATGGTTCTTCCTCCTTCATTTGGATCATCTTACAACCAAGGTCCTTTATATGTTTAAATTCTTATAGACTATTGAGCTTAGTGTATATCTGTACATGTGTAAAAATGTATTTGATAGTTTATTGTTTCCCATGTTAATATCTGGAGCATTGAAAGACATATTTGATAGTTTATTGTTGCATGTGTTAAGTTTTGGAGCATGAAAATGTATTTGATAGTTTATTGCTTTTTGTGTTATGTTCTGGAGCATGAAAAATGTATTTAATAGTTTATTCTTTCCTGTGTTAAAATATGGAGCATTGAAAGACATATTTGATAGTTTATTATTGCATACATTAAGATATGAAGAATGGAAAATGTATTTGATGTTTTATTGTTTTCTGTAAGAGTATACTTCACTCTAAATACCCTACTGTAAGGGATCCTCTATACGGAAAATTAAATTCTTGTTTTGGATTTGAACCTTTTCGAGCTTAGTGAAGTCCCTGTATGTTACATAACCCTTAAATGGATGGAGAACTTGTAGAAGGGAAGTATTGCGACTGAAGTTTCATAAGAAAGTCAGCTACTGAAACCCCTTTTAAATTCCTAAGTCTGAATTCTTCCCAAGCGACAAACACTGGCTAGGAGAGGGAGACTGTCTAAGGATGACAACCATTTATTTTGCCCAAGAATATATAGAAAATATAAGTGTAAATATTGGGCCAAAAGGTCTGTGAAAGAGTAATATTGTTTAGAAAATTAAGTGCTTCCGCAATCCACAATCCTCATTACGGAGGCAGAATTGTGGAAGTATTTTTGTGACAAGTTTATATACCTTCCATAATCCGCAATATGTATTGTAAAAGTGAAAAGTCAGAACCTATATTGGTAAAGAACTTAAGGGTTTATGCTTCTACATGAAGGTATATTGGTAAAGAACTTAAGTGTTTTTTCCTTTTGCAATCCACATTGCAAAAGTATAAAGGAAGAAAGTATATGTATAAATAATTTAAGTGTTTTCTCAACTCACAAATCCACATTATGGAAGTGACAAGGAGGAGAGAAAATTTGTAAGAGATTTAAGTGTTTCTGCAATCCGTAGACCACATTGTGGAAGAGAAAACACAGAAGGTAAATTTTTGAAGAATTTAACTACCTTCAGAAACTCGTATTCTGCCTTGCGGAAAAGGATTTGTGGAAGGGAAATTAGTAAGGGTTAGTATATATTCCACAACCCACTATTCACATTGTGAAAGTGGAACTGTGAAAGGAAAAATGTAAAATTCTATGGAGCTTTCTGAAACCCGCATTAGGGAAGACGAGTTGCAAGAGACAAAGTTCGTGGCGGAAGACAAAGTCTATTGTGAAAGGCCTATTGAAAAATAATTTTAATCTTAAGATTAAGAATCAAACCAGTTAAAAGAGTTAGGATAAAATTTTGAAGGCTAATTTCAATGAGTCCCTTGTATTTTTTCTATGTTGAACGTATGATAGAGAATGAGTAAAGGGATTTTGACTTATGACTTACATTTTATGTGATGTTGAAAATTTATGCATTATGGAATTTCTTGTTGGTTATATGGGTATATTACATATGGTATCAAAGCTATAGGTTCAACCCTGTCACGTTTTGGAATCATCTAGTTCTGCCTAAACATAGAAACATTATTATAACCAAAAAAATGTGTGTTGGAATGTTTTGTATACATGTAAAATTGTTTTGTCCAAGGTACATCAATGCCTGAACAAAATGAAAAAGAGGATCCCCCTATATGAAGTGTACCATCACCTCATAGGGTGCAACTAGAACAAGAACATTATGGAGCCAACCAAGTGCTTGAACAATCAGAAATTGGTTCATACAAATATAAAATTTTAAAGTAGAGAATGAATAGCTAAAAAAGACCCATGAAATACAACAAGAAATCAATGTGATTTTGCTACAAATCCTACATGAGAAAAACAATGGGAAGGAACAACGACTTGAGACAAAGAAGAACTCGGTAAATTGAGGGGATTCCAAAGGATATAGTAGCTCTTCAAATGATACACAAGGGTCAGAAAATTAGGTCAAACCTATCAAAAAAAGAAATGTCAACCGTATGGAAGGGGAATTTTAAAAGATCAAGCTAACCAGCTTTGACGGGGAATCTAAGACCAGAGAAGAAGAAAAATCTTGGCTGCTCTACATTAAAAAATACTTCCAGATTTTTAGTTACTCCAACAACATGAGGGTAACGATGGAAGTCTAAAAATTGAAGGGAAAGGCCATTATTTTGTGGCATGATCTAAACATTTCCCATGGATTAAAAGAGAAGAACATGGAACGGTCATAGTTTGAGAAATTCTTCAAGAAGCAGTATTTGTCAGAAATCTATTACGAGAGAAATACAAAGTAATTTTATATTGAAACTCACCCAAATGAATATGGAAGACCCCATCATTAAATTTCTAGATCCGCTATGGTTCGTGCCTTATATTAAGGAATAAAAGGTGAAGGTTCAACAACTATTAAACTATATGCAGCAACCTTACAAAGAACGGATCAAGTTCAATAAACCAAAGACCTCAGATGAAGTGCTAAGGAAGGCCAAATTTTGTTTTGGACACTATAAGAAAAGAAACAACATCTCCCAAATGTAACACCCCAAAAATTTACAAAAATTTAAAATTTTCTATGTAACATTTAATGTTTAGTCATAGCCTAAAATTGCTCGTTTAAATCACTAAGTTTAGTTTAATTAACAGATAGCTTACACGATGGGACATTAAAATAAACTTAGGAGTTAATACTCTTGGCTAATTGTAACTAAAGATTTACAGGATTACTTAGTACTTATAATATGCAGGTTACTCACGGAAATCCATGAGTAAATTATTTTCAGTCTTTCAAGTTAAAGAGTTAGAATCTTAATGAATTTTGATCAAATGCTTATTTCCTGCATGAGTATAATAAGTCATAGCCTTTACTTCTCTCAATGAACATAATTTATGTACCTGATCCCTTCCGAGGAACAAGGGTTGTATGTTCATTAATTCCATGAGAATCCGTCCAACTGACAAAACATCAATGGCTGCATTGTAGTTTGATGAGTTCAACAAGAATTCCGGAGCTCTATACCATCCAATAACCACATATTTCATCATGAAATCGGTTTCAGAAGTAATACATGCAAGACCAAAAAAACATTTATTCATATCACAGTTTGCATTTAACAAAAGATTGTTCAGATTCAAGTCCCAATGAAGACATTTGCGTAGGGTGTATATTTCGATCCTCACAAAATCCAATACAAAAGGTATACAATAGACAATGTACATAAAAACATTAGCCTCTAAAAGCCAATATTTGTGGGAGCTTATTTATATAACCTATGGTACTTGAAAAACATACACTCACAATAAAATGGACCAAACAAGTACAGTGAGAGACGTGTTAATTAAGGGAAACCAATTATTGAAAATGCCTTTTTCAATAAATAAAAGCTTCATTCGCATTCAGAACTTGGTTCATAAGTAAAGAGATGAGTTTACAAGAGAGGGTTATCTTTATATAAATTTGAACTTTGCGAGATCTACAAAACCAAGATCAAGCTCAAAACCAGGATCAAGTTCAAAATTTTGATCGCCCTCTAAGTGAAATCGCATAAACCTTTACCCTACAAGTAACCATGAATCACTACAGCCTTTATATAAGACAAAATCACTCCTAATTTTTCCTTGAATACCCTGAATTGAGGGAGAAAAGAATATATCAACATGAGATTTAGAAGAATGCAACCATATGCAAATTTTACAGGGAATAAAGGGAAAACTAACTCCCAGGAGCCCTAATTATTTAAAATCGGGTGTGAATAAATGATTTCACTACAATTTCTCTAGAAATATGGGGGTGAATAAATAATTTCACTAGAAATATGTGACCAAAGAGAGTTTGGAGGAAGAAATATAGGGCACTAATATTTTTTTCATTTTCCTCATGAGGGTTATTCAATTTTGATTTATTTTTTCGTTACAAAGTATTGCACAACTATATTTTAGCTAAAAAATATATTTCCATATAAAACGTTTTCTCACTAATTTTTTTAAATCCTCAAATTTGTTCCATGGAGTAAATTTTTCCCTTAAAGTTATCCATGACCCCAAGTCAAAACAAGGTTGTTTCGCGAGTTTTGGAAAGTAATAAGTGAGATGTTGTATTTATCTAGTAGGTATATTCAATTTCTTTTGAGCTTAATAATTCCACTAGTTAATTGGGGAAATGTACCTTTTGGACCTCAAACCACATTCAAGGAGGGGATGGCTTAGGGTGTAGTTCTTGATCAATCCCATTAACTACAATTTTTTTTTTTTTTATGAAATATGGTTTTGACACATATAATAGATGCATATAGGTTACTATTTTAACACATGAGATATTGCATGTACTATCTTCATTGTTTGCACACAATAACAATGTTGCATGAACGTTCGTTTAGATGTGGACAACTTCTCTACTAGATACATAATGGATAATTGGTTGTGACTTTAATATGGTGGAAGTGGATGGAAAATGAGGTGGTGATTTACTAAGTTTATGTTATGTTTGGTACAAACAAGTAGTCATGGTTGAGGTGCAAGGATACCCTCGAACTCTTTTATACTAATTGGGGAAAATGCAAAATTAGAGTACGAAGGCTAGTTCACTTGGGCCAACTATTTTCAAAGGAAGGAGAGGGTTTAAGCTATACTTGATAGGTTATATGGACCTCAACATTAAATTTATTTCTCTAGTAAGATTTGGCAGGTTGATTTTTTGATGGAGATGACTAGATGAGATGATATGCCAATTAGGACTTCCATCTTGGTTCATCGCATCTTCTTGAATCGAAGCCTTCTTCCTTCTTCAAGATTAAGTTTTCTCATTTTATATTCTCCCAATTTCCACACTTTTGTCCATCATGTTTGGAGCCTTGTGCTTTTTTATTGGGAAAATAGGCTGGATATTATGGTGGGAAACATCCATTTAAATGAATATAAAATTAATGCATGGATAGGGCGACCTAATTGCTCACCGAGATAGTGAAGAGCTTTGCGAGGCTATGTGAAATTTGGAAGAGATTCATATCCTTTTTTAGAAGTATATTCATAACATTATCTTTCAATACGAGTTACAGTTGATTTTACCACACATGGTGGATCACACCTTTATGGGATTCCCTGTCCCTCTGCAGACTCTTTAGACCCCATGGACCATTTTTGTACCTTTGATGTTTCCAAGATCATCCCTAAAAACATGTCTTATTTGCTATACACGACTTTTAAACCTGTTCTCATGTATATACGTGGATTTGACCCTTAAACCCACATACATCGGGATGTGTGCAAAAGGCCAAATAGTTTTGGAGTTTTCCTTGATGTGGATCTGAGTCACTTGTCTCTTGGCCTTCTATATGCCTTGATATCGCTCAAATTTGACCTTCCATTACCCCATTGAAGCACTATATAAGGAACTCTTTGGATACATTGAAAGGGGAGGAATTGAAGAGCAAAAAAACTATAGTCCATTGTTGCTGGAGCTTATACTTGAGTCTGCATCCCTTTGTCCCTTGGAGCACTTTGTGTTCTTCCCAAGCTTTCCTTCGCTTGTGAGCTTGCTATCGAGAGATGGAGGATTGAAGTGGTGGAGGCCCAGGTGGAGGTCTCGGCTTCTCCGATTCGTAGACGTGCCGACAGAGGTTGTCACTATTGTAATCTCTATTTTATATTAATAGAAATATCTTTTCCTTTCCAATAATGTGTATTTAAATGAGCATTGAATCCATGGATTATTTTAAATTCTTATATGTTATTGATTATATATGCTAGAGTAGGTATAACACAATTATATATAGCATGCTTGTCTTGTTTGTCGAATGTTGAGAGAGCAAATTATCAATACAAGCAAGAGTCAAAAAGCTCAATGTGGATCTACATCAACCATCTGAAATAAGGTATGTATCGAGATCCTTTAGTGTTAGATGTTTGGTTTCTCTTAGATATAGGAAAGGATTGATTTATGTGATTACTCTGTCTATTGTGGTACCCCAAGCCATAGAAAGTTTTCTCCATAACAGAATTGGCGACCATATTGGCGAGTTCCTAGTTATTTCCTTTGGGGGTTTTTATCAGCATTTAATGTTGTTGAATTGGTCTGATTTCTCTATTTCTGAGTCGGGTCTAGGGGCATGTTTGTCTAGTAGATAGGAGTAAAGTTTTTCTCAACTTGTCTATTTTACCTTCTTTTTATCTCTTTTTCTTCCTATACATGATTTTTTTCTTCACAGTCACGTGTACATGTGGTTTTTACTGGGATATCCATGTATATACATGGGTTTTCTGCACATAGTAGTGTATGCCCTGAGTTTTGATTTTTAGGGGAAGATTAAGTGTTGCTAAGTGATATTTAATGATTGTTGAGTCTCCTTGGATGCTTCTAGAGTTTCTATACACCTCTGTTTCTAACCAAAGACGTCTTTTAGTTAGAATTTTTTAAAATGTTCTTGTCATTTCATTTTCTATTTTCTATTTTGGGATTAGTGCATTAGGTCGCTTTTACCTTACTGCTTTGCTTGGGTGCTTTCTGATAGTGCTTGCAGATTCTGGGGGTGGTAGAGTCATTCTTTTTCTTCATTATCTCATTTTAATTCAAAAAATACAAAAGTATTTGCTTTTTGCATCATGATGCATTTTACATGGTACTTGCACTAGGTTTGCTTGGAAAAGTATTAGTCATATTTTCATATAGGAATGACTGCATTTTTCATTTGAAGGAGAATTTTGCATTTCACGTAGTAGCATACCTCATTTTTCATTTGACACAGTGCATTTGCATTGATTGTTAGGTGTGCATGTTTACTTCTTGTTGCGTCATAACACCATTAGTTGCATGATCATTTACCCTTTTAAGTAATAATCCAATTAAAATCAATGCATAATAAAATGAATTACACTCTTTTCTTTTATAAGGTGCATCAACAAGATTAGGTTTTAGGGTCTTGGAATAGTTCATTGTGAGTAAATTCGCTAAGACCACTAAACAACAACATGTATGTGTCTGTCCAAGTGAGAGTGTGACATTCCTTGGTATAATTAGTGTTTCTCAGGATCTTCCTCTTACAAGGGAGTTAAGCACGAGGCAGTGTGAGTGGTTATTGATTGGGATGACCCCTAGTCATAACTGAGTAGCACCAAAGATATTTCCAGCATTGTATTCATATCTGGGGGCTCTTTCGGGAGTTTTAGGCTTTGCTACCATGCCCATACGGTCAATCCCACTTGCAACTGTCTGCCTGAGCATTGATTATATTGAGGTGACCTTAGTTTCCTTACCTAGGTTATTGAGGGGGTACTTTGAAGAGGTTATTCTGCAAGTGTCCCGTCTAGGTTGGGGTCGGACAACATAGTCGCTATATGCATTGAATCTGAGTGCCATAATAATTGGTTATGAACCTCCGCTTGTTGTGTATGGGAGTCTCAAGCCTCTCCTAGGAGAGACATACCTGATTCATTCGGTAGCTCACATATCCTACCATTGCTTGCTTGTGATTTGGTTTTACATTATATAGAAGTATGCTTTGTGCACGCTAGTTTGCCTAGGGTTTGCATAATTAGAAAATTCTTTTTCATTTTTTGAGTCATTGTGGATTTGGGTGCGGCACTTCATCGTTCTCATCATTTAGCAGGACTTCCGCATTCCACATCCCTTCTTCCTTTGGGAAAGAGAAATAGATAGTCCGGGGGGACTACTTATCAAATTGATTCACACACAATGGGAGATCACAAGGATGAGATTCCTAAGTTGTCCTCCCCACCTTAAGAGGTTGCGGAGGAAGATCCTACTCCTGTATATGATCCTTCACCTGATATACCTTCACATTCCAGTTATGATCCCTCATTCACAGGTCGCTGGTATTGGTTTTCGGGCGATGAGACTCACCATGAACCCACAAGCACTAGTCATGTTAGTTATGGCATGTCTGATATCCCTGCACATGATCCGACACATCATGCTGAGTTATAAATTGAACCTAGCACTACGCTTAGGGGCACTCCTATTCCTTTCCGTGTAGAGAGATTTGGGAGCACTAGTCACATTGCACCTTCCATCCCAGCGGTGGAAGCTACCTCATGATTCTGTCCCAGACCTAATGTTAGTAGTCATATATGGATACTAGATCCGAGATGAGTGACCTTAGGGAATACCACTTATATCCCTTCACATGTCCCTTCATCCTCTATTCCTACTCCTTCAAATGCATTTTGGACAACCCTTCCTCCCATGCATTCACATGGTCCTTTGGGTCAGAATGTTGCTACTAGTCACATTTGTATTGTGACTGCTTGCACAATAGTATCACAGAGTCAAGTATCTCCCCTTGTATAGGGAGGCCATATTCCTGTTTTTGGATCGTCTTATGGTCCATCGCAAGGAGTTCCCCATATCCCTACTTATGGAGCTTCTCATGGGATATCCCATGGGACATCTTATGGAGCTTCTCATGGACAAGCTTATGGACCGTAGTATGGATAGAGCTACCAACCTTATGGGTATGGGTATCAACAACCCGCTTACTCCTCTAATTATGGATTTGTAGCACCGCATAGTCAAGGTACATCACATCATAATGCTTCCATGCCACCCTATATTGGTCAAACGAGAGGAGGATATTATGGCCAAGGCCATTGTATTTCCAGTAGTCAGCCTTATATGAACCAAAACTATCAAGGAGCGTGGCATAGACCGGCTCAACCTGGGCTCCCTTTCCTCGCAATGTTAAATTTACCTGATTTATCGAAACTAATCAATGATCCTGTATCTCATGATCTGGCTTGGCCAGTTGTCCCTACCAAGCTTCCCTCAGACATTCCTAAATTTGAGGGAAAACTAGGAGAAGATCCTAGTGAACATGTCACTACCTTTCACCTTTGGTGCTCTTCCAACTCCTTACATGATGATTCGATCTGTTTGAGGCTATTTCAACGCACCCTCATAGGGCCTGTGGTGAAATGGTACATAGAGTTACCGAGGGGGCATTCGTTTTGTTCAATGACCTTGCTATGACTTTCCTCAATCACTTCCAGCTACCAGTGGATTACGACATTGGTACAGAGCTCTTGTTGACATTTCAGCAGGACAAGGCCACACATATCTCTGACCATATCCAAGAGTGGCATAGACGGAAGAAGTTGATTAAATCTTTCATACTACTGGAGTTTCTCCTTGAGTGGTTCCTTAAATCGTTGCTACCTTACATCATGAAGGATGTTTCTACATCCAGAGTCTAGAACAAGGAACAAGCAATTTTTAGGGTGCAGGAACTAGATTTGATTTATGCCAATCTAAGTTATTATACGAGATCATACCTAACACTCCGCATTCTAGTTTCGATCCCAAGATCAAACCTGGACCAGATGCCGATAGCATTGCGGGTTGTATGAGTACCAAACCTGTGGATTCAGTTGCGAAACAAGTGAGTCAATTGTCTGTTAATCAATCCGCTCTGGGACAAGCCACGAATTCATCTCAACCCACCCAAACAACAAGTGTACTTTCTGTGCAATCATCGAACCAGAAGGGCAACCAGCAGCCCAAAAGGAATAAGAAAAAGGATAAAAACAATTGTAAGGGTGGGAACAAGAACGAAAATGCCAATTTTAATGACAAGAACGACCATAATGCTTGGGTGGACAAGCAATATAAATGTAAGGTTAAGTTTGCTTGCAAATTGTGGAAGGATGACCACCTCACTCAGTTGTGCCCTAGTATGGAAGACACCTCGAGGTTCATAGCACAGGGCCCAGCTGTGCTGACCAATCCTTTACCCCATAATCAAAATATGAACTCGAGGACCCATGATCCTTATTATACATCAAGTGGAGATCAAAATCTATTGAAAACCAATACTGATCATGGGTGCATCAACATAGTGCATGCCACTAAAGTTGTGACTCGTGCGAAAGTATATGGTTCATCACAATCGAACGTTGGGAAAGAACCTCCTCCTACCGAGTATCCTTTGCGTATTGAAAACCCTATGGATAAACCTGAGATTTCACCTCGCATTCCTAAGGGAGTCCTAAAGCATTCAGGGCACAATTCTAATGCCCGAGCTACCCAAAACTATTCTGTTGTTGAGGATTTGGGCCAAACTCCTTATGTGATGTATATGCTTGAAGTTCTTCAGAGTTGTCCATCGCAAAGGAAAGCTTTGATTTCTTATCTCGAAGTAAATGATGATAACTCTTCTTTCGTCATCAAATTTGAAACCATGGGACTATAGCCTTGCTTGCCTTACTATGTGTCTCTCTTGATTCATGTAGAATGTCTTAATATGATGGTCAAATGCACTTTGATTGTTGAAGGAGCTGCTGCTTTCATGATGTCTTCACCGTGTTGGAAGGGTTTGGGTTCTCCCGAGTTGTCTAAATCCTCTACCATGTTTACTACCTTCGATGGTAGATCGTTTCAGCCGCATGGAATTGTTCCTTCTCTTAGGGTCCATTTGGGAGGGAAGACCATCACGATCGAGGTTGAGGTGGTTGATGTGCCCCTTGATTACAATATTTTATTGGGTCGGAATTAGATGTATAGTATGCAAGTCGTAGCCTCTTCTCTATTTCCAGTTGCTTTCCATTTAATGCGAAGATTGTTACGATTGATCAGACATCATTCAAAAATCTGAGTGTTAGTGCATCGTTCGGAGCTTCGATCCCGATTATCAACCACTATCAACTAGAAAATGGTAGTGTGGGTGTAGGTATGCATCCATCCCTTATGGAGACATTTATTTTTCCTGCACCCATCCTTATGATTAGATATAGTTTCGATGGGGCTTCATCTTTATTGAATTTGGTGTCTTTTCGCACTTCCCATATGGAATATCCTAGGATTCTTCCTGCACCGAGTCTTTCAAACGGACCTATCAAAATGGACGTGCTGTTGCCTACAACAATGATTACATATCAAGCGAATCTTGATTGTGTTATAGAGCCTAGTCCTTCCTCTTCGCGGACGGAGGAGGAGGACCCATATGTGTTTCCTGCATGGGCAGTTGAGTACTCTCATGCACATGATTACCTTGATAGTGTTTTTTTGTTAGATGAAGCTATTATTAAGGCCATGTTTGGAGTTGAGCCACCTTGGGAAGAGTTACATAATATCTTATTTTCTTCTCGATCTTGACCATTTGGAGCATGAGGACTTTAGGGAGATTATTAGCGAGAATATTGGTAGTCACGTGGTTCCATTAAGCTCTCCTGGTTAGATGGCTGATGGGAACATGGTGAATTTATCACCTACGATTCCTATCAATATATCTCGCGATTTTGGCAAGATTGAGAATGTCTATATTGGGGAATAATGTTCCCATGCTGAGATTCTGCACTATACCGAGCTATTCAAAGAGTTTCATGATATCTTTGCTCTGTCATATGAGGAAATTCCATGTATCGACCCTCCTATTGTCGAACATGAAATTACGACCTATTCGAATGTGAAGCTTGTTCAACAATGTTTGCGTGCGATGAATCCTAGAAAAACACCTGCAATTAAGGTTGAGATAGAAAAGTTGTTGAAAATCGGCTTTATCTTGTTAGTTTTTCAACATTAATCTAGCATTATGTTAGGATCTTTACTGAGAGAGTAACAAGTACAGCAATCAAACATAAGAGATAATGAACATAGTGTTTTTCATCGGGGAAACCATAAATGGAGAAAACCCCACAACTTCCTCATAGATAGAATCAACACAAGATGTAAAACCCCAAAACAGTAAGATGCACTCCCAACAACAGTAATCTTCTTTTTGTTTAGCCCCAGTGTCTTCTGCTTCCTCAACTATGTGCTACACTTGAATGTGTGAGTGATGTGTACTAAATAGAGACCCTAGATCTCTATTTATACTAATCCTGACATGACTAAAACCATACTAGGGACAACCTCTACTAGGAGAGTCTAATAACCCTAGTGCCTCAGAATTGCGAGGACTTTAACTCTTACACAATCGAAGGGTTACCCACTATGACTTGACATGACTTGTTTACATTATTGATTCTCCTGATCGAAACATAGAGCCATGACCACATGAATCAATTACATAATAGATAAATCTCGGAATAAACATCGGGTTACAATACATAAGATACATAGATGAATACATTTCGAAGTTACAAATACATCAACACTCCCTCTTAACTAGGAAGGTATTCTTTCAACACAATTTTCAACACCGGTCTTCTTCTCTGTATCAACTGGATCATCACATCATCTGTATCTTGAGTCTTCTGAGTCTTCAAGTCATCTTCCTTCTTTGGGTCTGGATCATCTCTCTATCTGGATCATCATGGGACATCATCACTGGATCTGGATCATCTCTGGATCTGGATCAACATCACTGGATCTGGATCATCATTGGATTTGGATCATCATCACTAGATCTCGATCATCACTCGATCTAGATCATCATCAATGGACTCGATCTAGATCATCACTCGATTTGGATCTGGATCTAGATCATCTTTTGATTTGGATCATCACTGCTGGATCTGGATCATCACTCAATCTGGATCTCTCGGAGTCATCATAACTGGATCTGGACCATAGCTCGATCTGGATCATCACTGCTGGATTTGAATCATCACTTGATCTGGATGTCTCGTAGTCATCATAAATGGATCTGGATCATAGCTCGATCTAGATCTCATTTGGTCATCATCATGTGTGTGCTATCTCATCATAGGAAGTTCTACAGAGCTATCCTTCTTTCATGTTGGTTGTAGGCCTAACCATTAGGTAGGTCTTTTCCCAACACTTACATCTGACCTACTCATCAGAAAGGAATGCATAGCACTTACATCTGACCTACTCATCAGAAAGGCATGCCCAACACTCACATCTGATCATGCAGTAAACTACAATCCCATCAGAAAGGCCCTACCCTCACATCTCTCATGGAAGGAACTA
Source organism: Pseudotsuga menziesii (assembly GCA_001517045.1). NCBI lineage: Eukaryota > Viridiplantae > Streptophyta > Pinopsida > Pinales > Pinaceae > Pseudotsuga > Pseudotsuga menziesii. Next base: position 666,339 of record LPNX010921314.1, read on the forward strand.
AATCCTCTCACCATGATAGAATGGCCTGCCCTTACATCTGACATGGAAGGAACTGAATCCTCTCACCATGAAAGAATGGCCCGCATTTACATTGGCCATGGAAGGAACTGAATCCTCTCACCATGATGGAATGGCCCACACTGACATCGACCATGGAAGGAACTGAATCCTCTCACCATGACAGAATGGCATGCACTCACATCTGACCTGGAAGGAACCAAATCCTCCACCCTTGTCAGAAAGGCCCCCAGTCCTGGACTGAGCTACCTAGTAATTGACCAAGTGCCTCCACTCTCCTGAAGAGTGGTAGTTTCCCTTACATTTTTCCTACTCGATAGAATGGCCAACACTCATATCTGACATGGAAGGAACTGAATCCTCTCACCATGACAGAATGGCTCAACCCTTACATCTGACCTGCTCGTTAGAATGGATTTGGATCTTTAGTACTCATATCTGACATGGAAGGAACTGAATCCTCTCACCATGACAGAATGGCTCAGCCCTTACATCTGACCTGCTCTTCAGAATGGATTTGGGACTCATCACTTTCCCTTGGAGGAAACCTCGATCTGGAGAACACCAATCTTCTCCCTGAAGTACTCGAACTTCACTCTAGCCAATGGATTCATCAACACATCAACTATCTATTTCTCCATCGCAACATACTAGAGCTTCACTGCTCCTCTCTATACCATATCCCTAATATAGTGATATTTGATCTCAATATGCTTCGACTTGTCGTGGAACATTGGATTCTCTTATAACTTCACACAACTCTGGTTGTCATAATGTATACAAGTAGCATCCATCTAGAGATCAAATAAATCAAACTGTAGCTTCCTCAGCCATACTTCCTCACAACTAGTTGAACAAGTTGTGACATACTCTGCTTCAGCTGTACTCAGTGCCACACATGATTGCTTCCTGCTAAACCAAGAGATCACACCTGATACCATACTGAAGCAACACCCTAAAGTGCTCTTCCTACTGATGGCACTACCTGCCCAATCTGAATCAACATAACCCTCCAGGTTAATCTTTTGATTCGCATCATACTTGAGCTCATAATCAACTGTACCCCTCAAGTACCTCAATATATGCTTTACATCAATTAAGTGAACATTTCTTGGATTTGTCAAGAACTATCTCAAGGTGTTCATAGCAAAGAAAATGTTTGGTATCGTGTTTGTCAGGTACATTAATGACCGAATCATCTGATGATACATCGTAGCATCAACTGACTCTGAAGAAGCATCATTGAATAGCTTCAGGTTCGATACCATGGGTGTGTCCATAGTCTTGCATTCCATCATCCCAAACCTCTTCAGGATCTCTACTACATACTTCCCTTGTCCAAGGAAAATTCCATCTGCACTCTGCCACACCTCCATACCTAGAAAGTAATGCATCATACCCAAGTCCTTCATCTTGAACTCAGCAGCAAGATTTCTCTTTGTATTAGTAATCAACCCATCCATACCTATCACGAATAGATCATCTACATATAGTATAAGCATCACTGGGTTGCCATCTTCAACCTTGTGGTAAAGGTTGGAATCTGCTTTACTCTTGGTAAAGCCCAAACTAGATAGAAAGCTATAAATTATGTCGTACCATGTCCTGGGTGTCTGTTTCAAACCATACAGGGCTTTGTTAAGTCTACATACATGAGACTCCCTGTCATGTGTCTCGAAACTGAGTGGTTGTTCTACATACACTACCTCTTCCACTACACCATTCAAGAAATCAGTCTTGACATCCATCTGGTGTATCCTCCATGTTGAAATATTGTAACTTTGAAGAATATTCTATATGTATCCTTTGTGGTCCCCGATGGTCCTATCGGGAGAACCACTTGTATTATCTTGTACCCCGATGCTTCTAATCGGAAGAAATAATAAGAGTCATGAGGTTGTCCCCTCTAATTGTAAAGGTGGGTCATTAGCACCCCAGTGTGGTTACTTGAGCTTACATGTGTAACTCGAGCCTACATGATTAAATTGAGCCTACATGTCGGATGAGTTAATTGGAACACACACTCTCACTTGTGTAGCGCATTAGTGGAGAAGAGAAGTAGCTAGAGAAGGAGGAGGATCAGGCTTTGATCTCCTTGCTGGTTTTATCTTTTATATTTTTGGGACATCTATATTGAGGAAGCTTTTGATGGGTTTTTCTCTTTATGGTTTTCCCAAGATAAATATTTGTATTCCTTTTGTATGGTTTTCCTTATCTATCTTTCAGTGATCCTGTTTATATGCTTTTGTTATGAAAATGAAATGAAATATTGATGTCTTAGTTAAGCATATGAAAATTTAACATGGTATCAGAGCCACCTTGAAAGAATACATTGTGTAGCTACAGAAGATATGGATTCTTACTTTTTGTTTATCTCTCCACAATCGATCAACAAAAGAAGGCTAGGATGACTCTCCATTGAAGGGCGCATCTTTCTGTCGAAGCAGAATTCGATTCCGAGCATTTTCAATTTTTGGTGCGGGAAATTAGGGCTTCTTGCAGAAGAGGAATTTTTGAGTGAGCCCAGCATAGGATTTCTCTCCTCACTAAAATCAAATTTTAGAGACCTGGATCAATATTTTTTGGTTGGGTGAAACTCCAGGAAAGTCAAACCCTAGTTTGACCCAGAGCTAGAAAAACCCTAAATACTAAAACTACTAAGTTTTGGTACTTTCACTATATTCCGATATTGTCAAAGGCTCAGGAGCTGAAAATTTTAGAGGCCAAAGAGACAATCCTGATGTACACTGTGTCCAAAATTCAGCCTCATATTTTCTATATTCTTGGAGATATGATCCCTCCAAGTTAGGGTTCCAGCCTCTTCTAGAATTCATCCTTTAAACAGGACACGTGGGGAGAAATATTGTATCTTGGGCTACAGAGATCCAAATGGAATTCCTGAAGATTTTCCATAAAAATCATGGAATTCAATTTCTATGGTCCGAATTTCAGAACCATAAGATGAAACAGTGACATGTGGCAGGCTGTACAAGTTCGCTATTTTGAATAGTCTTGTAACAGGTCAACTTGGGAAAAGGATCATAAATACAAATTGGTGAAACCAATTTTGATGAAACCTATGGTGTTTGAACAGGAAAATATGAGGTTACCTTAGTGAGAAATTTTATATATAGAGGAGCATTAATTTTGGAGATATCACAGAAACAGTGATAGGAATTTCTGCAGAAGAAATTGGAAAACTAGGGCTTCCTGTTCCGGGAGCCTCCCTCCACTGTTTTCAGAAAAGGAGTACATTGGAAAGCTCCATTTGAAGAGATATATATTTCTATACAATCAGCTCTAAAATATTCCAAGTTTTTAAAATTAGGGTTTCTCTGACAAACCCTAGATCAGCGAGCTTCGGAAGCAGGATGGACACCTAAAATCGGTAAGATCTAATCTTTTGCTATTTGCATTTGAGGTTCTCATTTCAAAGTGATATATCACATCAGCTTGATGACAAGATTGGTGAAGTCGACAAATTCCAAGCATGGAAGTATTTGATCTCTCTGAAGAAAATGAATTGGACACCTTCATGAGTAGAGAGGTTCCAGTTCCAGAAGGAGATTAGGCTCAAAGCCTTACACAAGAAGAACTTGATCAAGGCCAAGAAGATCATTGTTGATTCAATCATGGATCAAATTTTACCACAAGTGTCTTCCCTAAAGAGACCGAAGATGTTTTATTCCTCGATCAAGCTATTTGATGATAAAAACATAAATCAGAAGATGGCTTTGAGAAAATAGTTGAAGAATGTGAAGATACAGAATGCAGAACATCTTGAAGCGGTAGAAGAAGAATTGGATAATGCAGAAGTGGTGATAGCCACCTTGAATGGTCTCCCAGAATCATAAGATTCATTCATGCGAGGAATGTGTGCCAGAAGAAAGTGATTACCTTCAGTTGACTTTGGGAAGAAGAAGAATATCGTCTCATAAGAAGAGAAGAAGAAATATGGGAGCAAATTGAAGATCAAGATATCACCATTCAAAGAAGATCCCTCAAGCGATGAGGAATATGAAGAACTCAATTATTGACAAACCTCTTATCCATCTTATCATTTGGATAAGAAATGACGATAAAGCAGAATGATCAAGATGGATTCTACCCACGAAACAAATAAAAGATAAGTATTCAATTGTCATTTCATGATATTGTTTTACGTTTGATTATATTCAGTTGATGTGTTATGCATGATAGATTGTTTGCATTAATGACTGTATACTACTAATATGCATGTGATGGGTAAGTACCTCATGGTGCTATACAACTCTCATTGCTACTTATCAAATGCTGACATATTGTATTAGTCTAGAAAGTTTCTGTGAGATATGGATGAATGTTGTATTGGCTAAACAATTGCATGATGCATAAGAATTTCTCGTTATGCATATGATTTATGAACTAGTTCTAATCATGCAATTGGTGCATTTGAATTGTAGGAAAGGTCCTGTACAACCTCCTACAAGAAAATAAGGATGAGACTTGTTCCAAAGAACAAGTGATGATAATTCAATAAACATGAATATGAAGCTCCTAGGGTCAAAGACACCATGACAGAAGAAAGAGATTCAAAGAGCAGTAGATCCACCTCAAAGGATGAAGACTACCATGGGTATGAGAGATAACTCAAGATGAAGAAAAGAATGCTATGAAAGAAGCTATGATCAAGGAATAATAGTTGATCATGGGGAATGATGTATACAATATGATTTCAAGACATAAAGGGAAGTACGTAGTATCTTACATATGGATCTACAAGAACAAGTGTACAAAGAAAGGTTCATGATTTGCCTCAGAAAGAATAGAATATGACATGACATACTCTATTAACAAGTATATATCAAGCATAGAACCACTTGTACAGAATGAAGAAGGAAGATGATACTCCACTACAGGGGGAGTGACTACAGAAGATATCTAATTTCGACATGGTACAACATGATGAACAACTTCTTGCTGGATCGAGACTTTACCAAGAGTAAAGAGGGTTCCAACCTTCAAGGTTGAATGCAGAAGACTAGGATATGTTGATGACCCAACAAGACGAACTCATGGAAGATGTTATGATGAAAGAATTCTATAATGATGTTTGGGATACGGTTCCCAAACCAGAAGGAAAGAGTATAGTATCCTCCAAATGGATATGCAAAATAAAGCATGCAGCTGACGGAAGTATTGAGAAGTATAAAGCAAGATTTGTGGCCAGAAGTTTCTCTCAGAAAGAGGGAATTGATTATGAATAGACACTTGCCCCAGTAGCATGGTATACTTCAATTAGAGCTACCATGGCACTTGCATCCATGATGAAGTGGGACTTACACCAGATGGATGTGAAAACAAATTTTCTAAATGGTGTGATCAAAGAAGAAGTATACATAGAACAACCACAAGGATTTGAAGTTGAAGATAGACATACTCACATATGCAAGTTGAAGAAGGCATTATATGGTCTTAAACAAGCTCCTCGAGCTTGGTATGAAATAATAGATGGTTTCTTGTCGAGCATGGGCTTTACCAAAAGTAAAGTTGATCATAACCTTTATCTCAAGGTTGTAGATGATGAACTTGTCATCCTGTTATTATATGTGGATGAATTATCCTTGACAGGAAATGAGAAACAGGTCATGGAAAGCAAGAAGAAATTAGCAGAAGAATTTGAGATGAAAGACCTTGGGTTAATACATTATTTCCTAGGTCTGGAAGTATGGAAAAGTTCAGAAGAAATATTTCTCAACCAGGGAAAATATGCGGTAGAGATATTGAAGAGATTCAATATGTTGGAATGCAAAGTCATGGCCACACCCATGGACTCCAACCTGAAGTTGTTAGCTGATGACCTATCAGAGTTAGTGGATATGACTCATTAAAGACAGATCATTGGGTCATTAATGTACTTAACAAATACCAGACAAGACATTTGTTTTGTTGTGAACACCTTAAGTCAATATCTTGTTCAACCAAGATGGGTTCACCTAGTAAGTGCAAAGCATGTGATGAGATATCTGAAAGGGACTATAGACTTTGGTTTATATTATGACGGTAGCCATGAGTATAGATTGTATGGCTACACAGATGTAGATTGGGCTAGAAGTATATCAGATAGGAAAAGCACATTAGGTAGATACTTTTGTTTGGGGTCTGCTATGAGTTCATGGTTTGGCAAGAAACAGTCGAGTGTTTCTCGTAGCATGGCTGAAGCAGAATACATAGCAGATTGCTCTACTAAGTTGTGAAGCCATATGGCTTCAGAAGCTGATATTAGGTCTCTTTGAATTGAAGATGGATGCTATATTGATTCTATGTGATAACGAGAGTTGTGATAACAGAGAACCCTGTGTTCCATCATAACACATAGAAATCCGGTATTTCTACATTCAAGATAAAGACGCAGATGAGGATGTTTCAGTATTTACATACTGTAGATACAGATAATGGTGATTCAATATTTCTATACTGAATGTAGAGATGATGATTATTTCAATATTCCCACACTGAAGATATAGATGATTTTTCAGTATTTACATACTATAGATGCAGATGATAGTGACCTGATGATGCTTTCAGTACTCACATACTGGAGATACAAATGGTGATAGTTCAGTATTCACATACTAAATATGTAGATGAAGATGGTTTAGATGATGATGCGCTGACAAATCCTCTGTCTCAGGTAAAGTTTGAACACTTTCGAGACAAGCTTGGTGTGGTTCAGAAAGACCTTCCTCGAAAGGGGGAGTAGTGATGTTGCAGTGGGATTGTATCATCCCTGGGAACTTACCCAAAAGTGACCCAGAGACCTTAGTCTTTGATAATGAAGAGGGATTGTATCATCCCAGGACATCTGTCCAAAAGTGATCCGGTGACCTCGGTCCCCATGAATGTGGTGGGATTGCATCATCCTTGAACTTCAGTTCAAAATGTATCCGGAGGTCTCGTCCCCCGTGAATGTGGTAGGATTGCATCATCCCTAAACCAAAGTCCAAAATGTATCTGGAGGTCTCGGACCCTAGTTAAAGTGGTAGGATTGCATCATCCCTGAACTTCGGTTCAAAATGTATTTGGAAGTCTCGTCCCCCATGAAAGTGTTGGATTGCATCATCCCTGAACCTCGGTTCAAAATGTATCCGGAGGTCTTGGACCCCATGAAAGTGGTGGGATTGCATAATCCCTGAACCTTGGTTCAAAATGTATCCGGAGATCTCGGTCCCCATGAATGTGGTAGGATTGTATCATCCTTGAACTTTGGTTCAGAATGGATCTGGTGACTTCGGTACTTGAGAATGTGTGTTGATCCTGTAATTCCTAGAGGAAGGATTGTCTGAGTTCCACATATTTGTTGATCCCATAATTCTGAAAGGAAGGATCATTAGTAACTCCGTAAATACCTAAATCCCATAATTCCAAAAGGAAGGATCATTGACTTGATCTCGTAATTCCAATAGGAAGGATTGTCTGAGTTCCACATATGTGTTGATCCCGTAATTCCAATAGGAAGGATTGCTTGAGTTCCACATATGTGTTGATCCCGTAATTCTGAAAGGAAGGATCATTAGTAACTTCGTAAAGACCCAAATCCCATAATTCCGAAAGGAAGGATCATTGAATTGATCCTGTAATTCCAATAGGAAGGATTGTCTGAGTTCCACATATGTGTTGATCTCGTAATTCTGAAAGGAAGGATCGTTAGTAACTCCGTAAAAACCTAAATCCTATAATTCCGAAAGAAAGGATCGTTAGTAACTCCGTAAAGACCTAAATCCCATAATTCTTAAAGGAAGGATCGTTGGTAGCTTCGTAAACAATTGATCTCGTAATTCCAACAGGAAGGATTGTTTAAGTTCCATAGATGTGTTGATCTCGTAATTCCAATAGGAAGGATTTCCATCTCCTAGCTTTACCTTGTGAGGTGATCCATGTTGTAATAGTCTCACAAAGGATTCCTTGAATCCAGTCATATGTTTGGAAGCCCCACTGTCTATAAGCCAATCATCACTGCCATGAGTAATGTTACCTGTGAGAGCTGATATCAAAACATATCCATCCTCGCTTGAAGAATCTTCACTTTCATATCTGGATCTTTTCCTAGATGGTTCATCATCCTCTGCAGCATGAGCATGATGTCTTCTTTTGTTGCTGTTCTTTACTATCTTCTGTTTTTTAGGACAATTTCTTGCATAGTGTCCTGCTTCATCACAAGTATAGCATGTGATCCTAGATACATCTATTCTAGTATTATCTTTGTGAGAGTTCTTACCTCTGGAACCATGAGGTCTTCTTTTGCTTGGCTCGGAGTGAGACTTGGAGTGTACTATAAGAGCTTGGTCTTCATTTCCCATCTTCTCTTCTTGAGCTACTATTCGAGCTTCTTCTTGAGAGCACTCTTCCCATAGTCTGCTAAACTTGACTAACTTCTTTATAGCACATATTCCTTGGACGAAAGAATCCCATGACCTAGGAAGGCCATTCAATGTAGTCATTACAATCTCTGCATTTTCCACTTCTTCATCAACTGCTTCTAGTTGCTCTTTGATTTGAGAAACTCTTGTGAAGTAAGACTGGATTGTTTCTGCATTCTGAATCTTCACATTCTTCAGTTGGTTTCTTAGGGTCATCTTCCAATTGATGTTCTTCCCTTCAAACAATTTGGTTAGGGCATCAAACATAGCTTTAGGTTTCTTGAGAGAGGACACCTGTGGGATAAGGTGATCCTTGATAGAATCAACAATGATCCTTTTTTCCATAACCATGTTCTTCTTATGTAAGGCCTTTGCATCATCTCCCTCTGGAATTGGAACCTCCTCATGGATGTAGGAGTCTAATTCATTTTCTTCCAAGACTAGGGAGATCCTATACTTCCAGGCTCGGAAGTTATCAGCTCCCTAAATATTTTCATCAAGCTTGGTATGATGAGACATCTTAACTGAAAACCTAAAATGGAAACACAAAATATTTTAGATCTTACCAGGTTGAAGATGTCAGATCTGAAACTTGAGCTGAAATCCTGCAGAGTTGGTTCAGGAGCAAATTAGGATTTTGCATTTTTGGAGTTCTATCTACCCAAATACCTTGAAATTTGTCCCTAAATTTTATTTTGGGTAGGAGATCGATCTAGGCCTAGGCTCACTGAAAAATTCCTCTTCTGTGAAAATCCCTAATTTTCGACAGTAGTGACAGGTCCAAAACTAAAAAACCTCAGAATTGGATTCTGCTTTGACAAAAAGATATGCCCTAAGGAGGAGAGTTGTTCCACCTTAATTTTACTGAAAATATATGGAGGAAGATCCACAAACTAGGAAGCCCTAGTTCCCGCAGTTGCATAGTGTCTTCTTCTCAAGTTAGCTCTGATACCATGTTAGTTTTTCAACATTAAGCTAGCATTATGTTAGGATCTTTACTGTGAGAATAACAAGTACATCAATCAAACACAAGAGATAATGAACATGGTGTTTTTCATTGGGGAAACCATAAATGGAGAAAAACTCACAACTTCCTCAGAGATAGAATCGGCACAAGATGTAAAACCCCAAAACAGTAAGATGCACTCCCAACAGCAGTAATATTCTTTTTGTCTAGCCCCAGTGTCTTCTCCTTCCTCAACTATGAGCTACACTTGAGTGTGTGAGTGATGTGTACTAAATAGAGACCCCAACTCTCTATTTATACTAATCTCGACATGACTAAAAAACTACTAGGGCTGACCTATACTAGGAGATTCTAATAACCCTAGTGCCCCGAAACTACGAGGAATTTAACCCTTACACAATCGGAGGGTTACCCACTATGACTTGACATGACTTGTTTACATTATTGATTATCCCAATCGAAACATCGGGGCATGACCACATGACTCAATGACATAATAGATACATCCTAGAATAAACATCAGGTTACAATAAATAAGATACATAGATGAATACATTCCAAAGTTACAAATACATCAACATATCTATCTCGTTCCCTTGACCGAATGGGTTTCAAACACCATTCCAGTTGATAAGAAACAGGGAGCGATCCATATATGTACTGATTTCTGCGATTTAAATCGTGCATGTCCTAAGGATAATTTTCCCACACCATTTATTGATAAGATTTTGGATGAGTGTGCGGTAAGTGAGGTGTTTTCCTTCATGGATGGCTTTTTCGGATATAATCAGATTCAAATTAAACCCGAAGATCAACGCAAAACTTCATTTATTTGTCCTTGGGGTATGTCTGCATATCAGAAGATGCCTTTTGGTCTTAAAAACACTGGAGCCACATTTCAGCAGGCTATGACCTTGATTTTTCACGATCTCAAATTGATTATTGAATTATTTTTGGATAACCTTGCTACTCATTCTCGGTTGAGATTGCGTCATCCATACAATTTGAGATTAGTATTCGAAATATGTTGTCACTACCAGGTTAGGTTAAATCCGCATAAGTGCATCTTTTGCATGAAGTATGATCGCTTGCTAGGATTCATTGTTTCTAAAGAGGGTATAAGAGTCGATCCCTTAAAGGTTGAGGTAATACTTCGATTGTCTCCCCCGGGAAATATTAGACATCTTCAATGTTTGCAGGGCATGGAAAAATTCTTACGAAGATTTGTGGTTAACTTTTCCAATTTGACTAAAGGATTTATCCATATTTTAAAGAAGGACACTACCTTTTGCCAGGATGAGCAAGCCCAGGAGTCCTTTGATGCTCTTAAGTGAGCCTTAGCATCGGCCCCCATGCTTAGTCCACCCGATTATAGACGTGACTTTTTGATTTATGTGGCTGCGTCCATGGAGACATTTGGTATGGTTTTGGTTCAGGAGGATGAGGAGCTCCATGAGCATGTCATATATTATTTGAGCTGGAACCTTATAGATGCGAAAATCCGTTATTCCCATGTGGAGAAACTTGCCTTAGCTACCGTTCATGTGGTTCAGATATTGAGACACTACATTCTCCTTCACCAGACCTTGATGGTAGCCCATGTCAATCCATTTCAATTCGTCCTCACTATATGGATGACCAGGGGAAAGTATAATAAATGGATTGTTATTTTGCAAGAATTCGATCTCGAATTTGTTTCGGTGAAATCGAATAAATAGTTAATTTTTGTAGAGCTCATTTATGATTTCCCAAGTGAGGAGGAGGAGGAAGTTTATGACGATACATTTTTCAATGAGCATATCTTCCTTATCTCAAATTTGGATCCATGGTATGGGGATATTATCGTATATTTACAAACATTGAAGGTCCCTACTCACCTTTCACGGGATGAGCGACAACAATTATGTCATGTATCTAAGAATTACCTTATAGTGGATAAAACTTTGTATCAACATGGGGTAGATTCCATTTTACGTTGTTATTTAACCCATGAAGAGGCCAATATTGTGCTAAATGATTGCCATGGAGGGGCGTGTGGTGGTCATTTATTTGGGCTTTCTAGAGGCCAAAAAATATTGAGAGCATGATATTTTTGGCCATCGATATTTAAAGATTGTGTTAATGCGGTCAAGAAGTGTCACCCTTGCTAGGTGTTTACACATAATATGTGCTCACATCCTACCTCGTTACATCCGATTATCACCGCTGGTCCCTTCGCCAAGTGGGGGATTGACTTCATGGATTGCAACCTAGCTTCAGCTGGGGGCCATCATCATATTATAGTGGCTGCTGATTACTTCACGAAATGGGCTGAGGCTATGCCCATGATTAAATCCGACGATGAGACAGCTGCACATTTCATATTCAACCAAATTATTACTCAGTTCGGTATTCCAAAAGAGATTTTCATTGACCATGGTAGGCACTTTCAGAATCGAATGATGGAAGAGTTGGCCTCGAAGTTAGGGTATAAGCAGCAACACTCCTCTTCTTATTACCCTCAGGAGAATGGATAAGTTGAAGCAGTGACCAAATCACTTAAGTCATTTCTCCAACGAACCATCGCACAAAGAAAAACGAATTGGCATATCATGTTATTTCCTGCTTTGTGGGCATATCGGACCACGGTTAAGATTGCCACCAATTTTTCTCCATATTAGCTCGTACATGGAGTGAAGTCTGTATTTCCGGTTGAATTCAAAGTCCCATCATTGAAGCTGGCCACAGAGCTTTTACCAGACAATTCCACATTGGAGGAACGTTTGGTCCACTTAGAGCAGCTTGATGAGCAACACCAAGATGCTTTAGTGGCTCTAGAGGTGAATAACCATTGCGTTAAAGTCCAGTATGATAAGTTTGTTCGTCCGAGGAGGTTTAATGAAGAAGATTTGGTCCTTTTATGGGATTAAGATAAAGAACCCTTGGAGGCAGGGAAGTTTAATCCCATGTGGTCCTTACATGGTCAAACGTGTGTTAGAGAATGGCGCCTATGAGCTGGTGGATTATGAAGGGACATCCTTGGTGGAGCCTAGAAATGGGCTCCATCTTAAAAAATACTATGCATGATCTTCATCCAGGGTTGATTATTGTATATTATTGTACAATTTTTTGCATAATTAGGTTTTTCTTATGGTGATCGAGTTTGTTGATGAGCATTCATTTCTTATGGAATATGTCAATGAAGTCATCTATTTACATAGGATTTGTTGATGGTGCTAGCTGCCACACTCAACACTCATCCTCTGCTGCTTGGGTGATTTATACCCCTACGGGTCAGATATTGTCTTTAGGAGGCATATGTTTACGGTCTTCTTTGAAAAATGTTGCAGAGTATAGTTCCATTATCGAGCTATTACGGGATGCCATTTCACATGGTGTTCTCTCTCTTCAGGTATGTCTTGATTCGCAGTTAGTAGTGTCACAACTTAATGGCTTGTATCGTATTAAGGATCCGACATTATTACGAAGATTCTTATGTCTGAGATTGTTAGAATGACAATTTGACAACATAACATACATACATGTTTCAAGAATTTATAATCAAGTTGCTGACTCATATTAACTATGTGTTAGATTGGCATTTGTTTCATAGATCATAAGCACATCACAAACATACATTTTTACACACATGTAAATAAATAAAATCGATCATCATAGAAGTTTTTCATTAAACATCCAAAATGTGACGTCATAATACATAAGTGTCATAATACAAAAATGGGGCTTCCGAGCCACCAAAATATAACACACAGTAGTACAAAAATAAATCACTCTCAGGTCTCTAAGCCTGTGGAGGAGGAGGGGGGTTCTGATCGTGGTATCACACCATGGCTCTAGCTAGTCATCGAAATAAATAAACCCATGCTTATGGTACCCCAACCACCTGATGCTGCATGGCCTCAGACAAGTCCTCAACTGGCACCATGGGTACCCGATGTGTCAATCATACAAAGTTTGTGTGGATGCTTTGGAGCATTCGCTCCACATCCACAACCATGATATCATCTCCTCTTCCCCTTTGTCTATGATGAGGGAAGTCATCAGGCCACCATGGTTCAACATCTCCATACATATGACAGAGTGTCACTATGTGTCATCACACAAAAAACATGTCTTTTGAGTCTATATATCAAAAAACACAAAAAAAATTTAATAATTAAAAAAACTTTAAAAAGAGGGTTTGGGATTCGTTACCAATGTCACCATATGTTGCTCGTGGTGGTAGGGGCATGTCGGGATCTCCCCAGAAATATATTCCGACATAGGTTAACCACCTCTCCCCGTTGGGACAATCCTATAATGAAGTATATGTCCTCCACCTCTATAGTCAGGGACATCCCATCGATATGGAAAGACTCTGAGTCAGGATCCCAGTATTCTACTAGCATTTGCAGTAGTCTTGGTTTCGCCCTCAGGCTGCCAAGACACCAAAAGTTGTATATCTCACATGCACATAGAGCTTGTTGAGCCATCAAATCACCCAGAATAGCCTCTTCTGCATCTCCATGTTCCCTCTCCCTCCATTCTAGAACCATCCTCCACATAAAAAAAAAAATTGGTCATTATTTAGCCTCAAAATCCATGTGCGTGGCCTCATATGCAACTATTTAAAAAATAGTCGCGTATGTACATGGGTTTGGGTGGTTTTTAAGCATATACCTAGCCCTATATGCAGAAAAAACCTTGATTTTTGTGTGGGCTGAGAAGACTAATCTAGACTGGCCTAAAAGTAAAAAATTGACCATGGAAATTGAAAAAATTTACATGAAAATGGAAGAGAAGGACATGAGAAGTTACCTGGAGCAAACGGTGTCGAATTTCGCTGGAGGAAGCTCCCAGAATTCACGATTGAAATTCTAAGCTCAAATGGATAAATTTTTTAAATGATATGTAATTTTTGAATTTTTTACTATTTATAGAAAATTTTTGAAAATTTTGAAATTTTTTACCCCCTTTCTATAGTTTTGGACCGTTTCTGACCATTTTGGAGCATTTTGGACTAATCTAATGATGAAGGAGTCCATTTTTAGCATTGTTTCGACCATTATTTTGATCCGGTCGTGCCGCTCTCAAGTATTATGTTGAAAACAACATATAGGTTAGATTTTACATCTGTGTGCATTTTGCATGACCTTATGACCATTTCATTATAACCTTAGGTACAAACCCATTCTATCTTGTCACGGAACCTTCTTGCTATTTTAGAAGTGACATGGTGTGAATGGTAGAGCTTGACCATACATGGGTTCCCTAGTTAGCTCCTTTGTTGCATTTGGTGCCCATGCCAACATTTTTCCCTTTAGGGTGTGGGAGTCCTTTATATAGCATCGTTGTGACTTTGCATAAGAGCCTCATACTCCTCTTGATATTTTTGCTGGCCTTTGTCCCCAGGACTCCCTTATGTCAAGTTGTAATTGCATTATCATGAGTTTTTCCTGCCTCATTGATCCTTATGCTCGCTTCCCCAACTTTTATTATCAGCTATATAGCCCGAGCTTGTCTCATGTCTAGCCACATAGAGGCATTTTACATATCCTTTGGAGATTGATTCCCCATTTTTTACCAGGAGGGGACTTTCCCCCGAGTGTTGTTATCCTACACAAGTATCCTTGCGTTGAGAATAGGTATGTTCCGCTGCTTGGAACTAGCTTGTTTTCGCATTGACACTCATCTCCTCCTAGTCTATAACAATAAAGCACTATTATTATTTTTCAAGCTTTTCAAAATATTTGAAAAAGTCCAAAAAAAAAATCAAAAAACCAAAAAATCTAGACAAGAAAAGATGTTATCTTTGGCAGCAGTCGAGTCATGTCGCCTTCAAACAGAGCACTGTATATCACATCCATTGGTTGGGTTAATAGTTTGAATTTAGGAGTTGTACTTGTTTCTCTGAGTTTATCTCCACTGACTGGTTAAGCTTCCAGTCCCTATGGAGCCTATGTCGATGCCTCCTGTGTCGCAGAGATGTCCTGGTTTTGTATATCGAGTCTATGCTGCTTACATTCAGTCACCATTCACCTTTATGCTCTTGCTCGAAGGAAGTTGAAACCTGAGTCAGCCATTCCTTAGTTCTCTTGACTTTTCATGTCGCCCATTCTTGGTACTGATACTAGTTCGTACATATTATGATCGAGTCCTTTCACATTATACAACTTTGATGAGTACCTCATGTTGGATGATGGGGGATGCTCTAATGCCCTCCTTCCAGCAGATTTCATCCCATCGAATTCAGATCATTTATTCTGAGATAGGAATCTAGAGTCATTTTTTAGTGCCTTGAGACTTGCAGTCATCAGTGGCAGGTTCTCTCACCATCGATAATTTTTGGGAGTACATCAATGTCCCCTGATCGATGGATCTTTTCAAGTGTTCGACCTCAACACATTTATTCACATTTGTTAGTTTGCACTCTAGTATCTTGATTCACATTTTCATTATCGATGGGTGATCTTGCATCTGTTAACGGTATACATCAATGACCGATAATCAAATGATGGACTACTATGTTCGACCTCGACACCTCTATTCACATAGTAGGACATGTACTCATAGCGGATTGTGTAGAAGACCTTTGAGATTGGTGGCATTTCATATATTCTACCTCCTTGATCGTGCCAGTGTTCATGAGATTTCAGCTCTCGTGACTTGATTCCAGTATATGTCAGATGTTTCTATCCATTATGGAGATCTTGATCCATTATATATCTTCAGCTTTCATGGAGATCGGGATCCTTTGTATATATTCATCATGGATATTCTGATCTATCTATATTGTACATGGAGATGACCAGACATGTCATATTTTGTATCATGCCTATTCATGGCCATTGTACTCTTATGTATCCCAGATTGCTATATATACTTGCAGTTATGTGTAGAGTTTCATCATTGTCGTGTACTATTGGATGGTTGGTTCTTCCACTTGTTTCTTCATCACTCCACTTCTGGGATGGACTTATAATGTATTTCGGCCATTGTATGACCCCTCTAACCTTACACATTAGCGGGCATCTGTTACAGCAGATGTTACCACACATGATGGATCACACCTTTATGGCTTTATCTGTCCCTCTACAGACTCTTTAGACCCCATGGACCATTTTTGGACCTTTGATGTTTCCAAGATAGTCCCTAATAACATGTCTTATTTTCTATACATGACTTTTAAACCTATTCTCTTGTATATACGTAGATTTGACCCTTAAACCTGCATACATCAGGATGTGTGTGCAAAAGGCCAAATAGTTTTGGAGTTTTCCTTGATGTGGATCCGAGTCACTTGTCACTTGGTCTTCCATATTCCTTGAGATCACTCAGATTTGACCTTGCATTACCTCATTGAAGCACTATATAAGGAACCCTTTGGATACATTGAAAGGGGAGAAATTGAAGAGCAAGAAAACTATAGTCCATTGTTGCTGGAGCTTATACTTGAGTTTGCATCCCTTTGTTCCTTGGAGCACTTTGTGTTCTTCCCAAGATTTCCTTTGCTTGTGAGCTTTCTATTAAGAGATGGAGGATTGAAGTGGTGGAGGCCTAGGTGGAGGACTCAGTTTCTCCGATTTGTAGACATGCCGACAGAGGTTGTCACTATTGTAATCTTTGTTTTATATTAATACAATATATTTTCCTGTCCAATAATGTGTATTTAAATAAGTATTGAATCCATGGGTGCTTTTAAATGCTTATATGTTATTGATTATATATGCTAGATTAGGTCTAACACAATTATATATAGCATGCTTGTCTTGTTTGTTGAATGTTGAGAGAGCAAATTATCAATACAAGAAAGAGTGGAAAAGCTCAATGGGGATCTATATCAACCGTCCAGAATAAGGTATGTATTGAGATCCTTTAGTGCTAGATGTTTGGTTTCTCTTTCATATAGGAAATGATTGATTTTTGTAGTTACTCTTTCTGTTGTGGTACCCCAAGACATAGGAGTTTTCTCCATAACAATAAGATACATCATTATTCAAGGTGTGTGGATATGGTCAACATTTTATTCTCTCTTGCTTCATCTTTTGTTGTAGTAAATAATGCACTATTTCCTTTTATTTTTCTCCATGAGTTGATTAGGAAAGTATACCCCTTATCACCTTTTATCAATGTTTGACTGTTAATTCCCTTGGAAATATATTGGGTTCTTCCCATTTTCATGCGATTACTCATGGAATTTCACTTCTAGATGAATTGTAAATGGTGAATAATAACTTTGTATATGGTTCCCAGCTATAAAATCAATCTACCAAAGAGTTGGTGCATACTCATAAAGCTTCATTAAATATATTGCAAGGCCTCTCAAGCCAATATTAGTGATCATAATAGTGTATATTTGTCGTTTGATCTTGAAGAGCCTCCTAATTGGATCCATCCTACTTCGAACTTCACTCATCCATTTGTTATAGTAAGGTATTCTATTGTAATGTTTGGTATGGGAATTTAACCAATGTCTATGTATAATTAGTGTTTGAAGCATATGAAATTTAAACTCGTCTATAAGAAGAAATACCTTATGCTTGTTTCAAAATTCACTATTATGAGTATGATTCTTTAGGAATAACATATCTATTATATCTCTAGTTGGATTCCTAGTCGAGAACAATTTGGTATATTAGAGCAGATTTTACATTCATACTTATGGACAAAGTATGGTGGGGATAGATTTCCCTATGTGGATTCTTGCATAATTTTAAGGATAAGGGAAGCCCACGATTGAAATATATTTACACCCATGTAACATCTTGGATATCATAAATTGGTAGGTCGATGTCCAAAAGTATTTTCTTCTTGAAATTTTTTATTAAGGCATCGTCTCCTCATGGCACAACATATTGGTATCATCAAGCAATAATTCCGTCTATCCTATATGAATTCATATCCTCCTAATTTCCAGTTCGTAGGCTCCTTTATCATAAAAAGTATTGAGGAAGCACGAAGAAATATAGTTGTCTTTGTGAAGTGGAAAATTCTAGGTAGTTGGATAGGATGGGGTTTGCAGAGAAGGACTATGTAGGCTTGGACGGAGAACTGTCTGTGGTTTTTCAAATTACCTCTTTTTCAAGGGTGATGATTGATTAAGAAGATGATTTTTTACTGAAAGGATTGGTGGGATGCTAGTAGTTTGTCTTGGAACGACTAAAGAACTATTGCTAAATAATATCCCATATGGTGTATGGACATGCATATTATTATGGATATTATAGGACTATTTTGTAAGAGGGCTATCCACTTCGTGTAATATGATTATTGGAGGTTGTACATCCTTCTTCACCAACAACATAAAAAAAACCTCGCTCTTCGTTCATAATGGTTATCTATAGGTGCAAAGAGAAGATAAATTAAGAGACTCCATAGTGTGTGGTTAATTTTGATTAGTTATAAACTTGAACTGTTTTCATGGATACTATTTTATGAGGTCCTTCCTACCAAGGAATGGCTTGTTCAAGGTTCTACTTCTATTGGACTGTGCCCCTCCTTTCTAAAAGTTAAAAACAATGAAACACCTATATAGGAATATTGTTTTACTAGGTCTCTTTGGGATTTTGTTTAAATTGAGAATGCAACATTTTTTTAAGGGAGGTTGCATTGGAAAGAAACTCATTTGGGTGATTCAATATGGTTTATGTGTTCCTCATTAAGTGGTGTTTGGCGTTGCTTGACGATTTTTGTAAAATGTTTGTGTTTGAGGAATATGGTTATTTTCCTACATTTTTTCAACCATGTATTTAAAGAATATGTTCACATGTAATTGTTAGGTAAAAGCATTATGTTAATTATATATGCCAAGGGATTCTATTTAGACACCTACCTTGAAATTCCTACTATTTTAGTTTCCCTAAATAAAAGGACCTAAATGATTATGTATATTACTCTATTTACTTTCTTTGAATTTAGCGTGTAATTATCCACACCTAGTCCATATTCTTCCTTACAAATGATGCCATCTATTGAATAGAAAAAGGTTAGGAGTGGTAATTTATTTCCCTCCTACTCTCGAAGGAAATTTTGACTCTAAAAATACATCTCAATGCAACATATATAACAAGGAATGTCTAAGAATACTCGTTGAGATGTTAATAAATTACTCAATAGGACATGCAAGACATATAGGGAATAGTTTTTCTAACATGGATCCAATATGCTTACTGGCGAATCATACTTACAAATTGACAGTTATCTCATACTTTTGGGGGCAATTGTAAAAAAACCACCCCTAAAAGTCCAATTTTCATGACTTTTCGGGGGCACGGTGTGAACACAAAAAATGATCTTGCCATGCTCCTTTCCTAGGTGCATCACCACATTACTTATTTTTCCCCATAAAAACCTTTACTAATCCACAAATCTTAAGGTCAAAACCTATAATTGGTTCAAAATTTTATTTCTCTCTAGGATAAATTTTAAGAACCCCCCTAAATTTATATGTATAATAAATGAGATAATCTGCATGATAGATGGGAATGTGTTAAGGCTATTTTATCAAAATTATAATATGGGCATATAATTGTTTGGCGAATATTTCATGAAGTTATAAAATGTTGTAAAAGTGAGGAAAATCTTTCACAAACATATAAAATCTAGTAAAATCATGGTGAATCATGTAATCATATTTGTTCTTATTAGCACAAACACACTTAAAATTAAATGCCAATATAAATGAGCATAAGCATATTGAATGAACTATTTTCATATCTTTAATATCAAAGAACCTACTTTGTTATAAAGTAAAGCCCCAGCTTGTTGTCATTTTTGGATATATCATAATTTTCTTCAAAGTCTTTATGTGACCAACAAAAGTTGTGTAATAAAATTTAACAACCATATACCTAGACGAAAACTATGTTCCGAAAGAGTAAAACTACAAGAAAAACAAATGAGAAGATTTCAATATAACAAATACTCAATTTGAAAAGGCCCAAGGTAACATTTCACAAATATTATTTAATTAAATAAATATTATTAAATAAATATTTGTGAGAACAATTTTAATTATATCAATAATAACCAAAATAAGGAAATTGTAAATTAAAAAAATCACCTAAATTTAAATGGTAAAGCATGAATAACCTGAACTTATAAAAGTCCTTTAAAAATGAAAAAGTAAAAGAAAAATGTAAATTAAAAAAAAAACTAAATTTAAATGGTAAAACATGAATAACCTAAACTTATAAAAATCATTTAAAAATGAAAAAGTAAAAAGGTGAATAAAGAAAATCTTTAAGTGCATATATAAGATATTATATTAATCTTATATATGATGTAGTTTTCTGTATTTTTTTATTTTTTATCTGTTAATTTAAAATACTATTGAAATGTTTCTTTAGTTAAACAAATATTATTATTAATAGGGTGATGTGGTTTTTTTTTAATGCAATGCAGACTTTACTAAGGATTTTAATGTGTTTATGGTTATTTTTTAAATTGTTTTTATGTTGTGTTAAGCGGAATAAAATTAGGTTAAATATTTTGAATATACATATTTTAAATTAAATGATGGGTTAACTAATTTAAAAACAAAAAAATATATTTAAAAACTTTATATTTGAAAATTTCAAAGTCTCTAATTTTAGTATTTAGTCCATAAAATAAATTTGGCCTCTAAAATTTAGCCTTTAATTTTTTTTTTAATATTTTGGTTTTCCAAATAACAAAAATATGATTTAAGCAACTTAAATAAAAGAAAATTCTCCAAACTATGGATAAATCCCAAAAATTTGAAAAGAATAGTATATTCAAAAACCCTAAAAAAAATAGAAAATCTAAAAGCCAACCAAAACCACTAGTAAATAATGAGGTTTGCTTCATACTATGGGCCAAAACCACTTGTCAATACTGAAGTTTGCTTAATACTATGGGCCAAAACCACTTGTCAATACTAAGGTTTGCTTAATACTATGGGCCTAAATTCTATCTAAAATAGTTCTATAAAAGAATAGTGAAGGCTCTCATTTTACACACTTCACTCTCTAGCAACATCAAGACCGGGGACTCACCTCTCAACCTTCTACAAGGGTTCTAATCTTACACATTCATTCAGGTAATAGCACCATTTGTCCTGCTTTTGTTTAAGAAAAATATTTAGCTTTTGCATGTGAAACATGAAGAAAAAAATTTGGTTTGCTTTCCATATTTGTAACTTGTCTTTGTTTCCATTTTACTGTTATGTTATTTACTATATAATAGATATTTCATATTTTTCTGAAAACTGTTTTAAAATCCACCCTTTTGTTCAGAGGGTTTGGAGACTAATGGACTCTCGCATGAGCTTATCCCTATTGCTGATTCCCTCCATCCAACCTGCAAGGAGCAGAATCAACAGTTGACTCTGCTCCTTACCCATTCGATGGAGGGAATCAACAATCCTGATAAGGATGGCCAGACTGAAAAAGGTTTTGGGGCCTCCATCACCCACCATATTGGTGCTACTGACCCGTCTCCAATAATTGGTTCATGCAAGGGAGGAGGGTTTTGGGGCCTCTATCACCCACCATATTGGTGCTACTGACCCCTCTCCAATAGTTGGTTCAGGCAAAACGGGAGGGTTTTGGGGCCTCCATCACCCAGCAAATTGGTGCTACTGGCCCCTCTCCAATAGTTGGTTCAGGCAAGGAGGTCCTTTTTAAATCATTTCATGTCTCTAATAAGATATATGGGTTATGGGTTTTTGAAAGGAGTGATCATAATTCTTAATTAAAATATCTTAATTCTTAATTAAAATATCTTAAGCAAGACCATCAAATCAATACTCACATAGATTTTAGCGAGTCATATCGGCCAACCAAAAACCAAACCCAAACACAAGTCATATAGTACAACAACCCAAGCTTTTAGTATCCCGATCCAATTGGTGGCTCAATCCCAATAGAGTTGTCCTAGGGTTATCAAAATTTTGGCAGTTACGAGTTGTTCCCATTCGACTAAACCCACCGGCTCCGGTGGAGAGAAAAACTAGCCGTCTTATTCACGCCTGTCTTTAGAAGAAGTAGAAAATACAGATAGAGTCAAGAGATAGAATTTCTTCTTGTATTATGTGAGCCCCACCGTTAAGAGATAGAGTTAAATTAGCTGCATAAGTTTATCAGGCCGAAATAATTAGTAGTCTTCAACTAGAACGATTCTCTTAACTCGGGATCGATATGACTATTATGATGTTTCAAAGGAGAGGTGTGAACCAGCATATATTGGCATTGATAGATAAGACCAAGTGGCTATTGTGCACCAATATACGTGCTCTACCAACATAAAATCCGTCCAGACTCTTTATAAAATCCTTGGCCTCTTTATGTAACGAACGATTGATTTTACGTATGCACCAAACCATTATGTAACAAGGAGCCCATCTAAGCCACGAAGTTTGAAGTCTAACCCAAACCGGGGAGGAATCCACCCTGATCGGTACTTTGCAACCCACTGGTTTGCGTCCGTCTTTTCAGTAATCTTTCTTGATGCAACGTTCTTGCTTTGGCTTTCATTAGCTATTTAATGTTTTATAAGCGATCCAACTTTTAATTTTATTTCAATTGCGTTTTTCTTATATCTCAGAAGCGATTCAAAAACACGATGGAGGAACAAAGTAACCGAACGAACAATTCCGATAGAGAAGGTCGTGCTCTAGAAATACTTAATCGGATTGAGAGACATGTATCAGCGAAGCTAAATAGAGGCATGGTATGGCGACAATTAGCTTCGGAGGGAAGTGGAGACATGTTGTATTCTCTGCATAGATTAGAAGCAGCCACAGGAGCAGATCAGTCAAGTGAATCTGACGGAGTTTCACAAATGGCTGAAGGTTTTGAGCATCACTTGATCTCGGGCGTAGAGCGTAGATGTATTACTCAAGGAGACAGATATCGCTGGGAGTTGGAGAATATATGGGATACCGTGGATATAAATCACATTAGGCCCGCTAAAGATTATGAATGGTCTGAGGGAAACATTACTGTTTGGTTGCGAACCGTAAGGGATTGGAGCCGTCCAAGCCAAAATTTTTTAAGCAGGCAAACATTATGGAGTGGAAATTTCTCATCTCATGAACGGCTGTTGCAACTCCTGGACGACGTGAATACAGCTAATTCTATTCAAATCTTTTCTCAACGATTTACTCTTCATGTTTCCAAGAGAGCACAACATATCGCTGGGTTTGAAACTAATCGTGCAGCTGCTGCCTATGCAGCTACTGATTCTTCTTTAACTGTCCGTATTTCTCAGGAGCTCGTGGCTGCAAGAGGTGACGGAGATGGATGGCTATGTTCAATTTGTCAAGATATAATTCCCATCGGACAACTTGCCAAAGAATTGCCATGTGAAGGCAAACATATTTTTCATCGTCGCTGCACCAGAAAATGGTTTCTTAAGAATCTTTCCTGCCCTATATGTAGATGTGACTTTAGGAAACCACGCCTCACTCTGTAGCGTCTGAGGTCTCTCCGGCTGTCTAACCCTTTTCCATCATTTGACAGGCATAAATAGATTGAGTTTGGCTTTTTTCTTATTTGATTCAAGACTCTATGGCAATTTCTTTATATATCTGGATATAATGGATTAGTTATGTGATATGAACATAAGTCTTTGAACTTTTGGAAAATAGCGTCTCTTTGATCTTTAAAATAGTGTCTCCTTGATGTTTATTTTTCCGTTTACATTGAAAAAGTATTAGATGATAGCTATGAATGTTATTGGCAAATTTATATTTATGTATTTTTGGTTAATCAGTATATTGAAGGACATCCAGTATAAGGCCTCCCTACAATGATACAGTTAGTATATTTGAAACATTTTATATAATATGGATTACGATGGTTAGGTTTACAATGGTTCGGTGTATTTTTTTTTATTCATTTTATGAATATTAATAATATTTTATAAAGAAAAAAAATTATAAATTTTAGAGAAATTTGGATATGTCTTGAAATATTTAATTACTTTTAAGTGTTTGATAAATCTGAAATGATTCTAATAACATTATTTGTTTCAAGAGATCATGATGGTTATTGTATATGACCTAAATAAATTTATCATTATTTTATATGCTTTAATGAACTTTGATTATTTAGAATTTATCTATGATCTAGAGAATACTATATTATTAATATAGTTAGTTGTAGTACTGTGTGGTTGCATCATGTACATGTGTATTTCTACATGTTTGAGATAAATTTGATCATTTGGTAGTTATCATCTAATCATTTGTCCTCACTTTCTTTGTCGATGTATTCATTGTTTTTGAATTTTTGTGAAAAGGATAATGTGATTAATATAATGAATTCATTAACATCAAAATGTAAACAATACTCATTAATATAATGGGCATGTAATCAATACACAAAAATCAAAATGTAAACAACATGCTCTCATTAATGTTATGGACATTGAAATCAACACACAAAGATCTAGAAATGTAAACAATCAAAATGTATGCTTTACAACTTCACCACATATGTATTTAGGTCTATGGCTTTAATACATGCATAATACATCTCACCAAGTTATAGCATATTAGGTTTGCATAATTCGATATGTATGCTTTACACCACTTCAATCATGTATATACTTATAACTTTCCGTGGACTGGAATGTTTTCTTAATACACATAATTACATTGCTCTCAAAACTCAATAAAAATAATAACACTATGACCCTAGCAACAAGAAAAATACCCAGCTTTCACTTTTCAAATTTGCAACCAATGAAAGCAAAAAAAAATTTAGTGTGCATACTCTGAATTAAAAACTAGAGCCTCTCTATATATCACCGCTTTCATTTAATCCTATGTTAATGTTTATTGCTAAAAATAAAAGTTCAACAACAGAGAAAGAGTGGCCTCATGAGTGAGATTATGTAGATTTTACAAGTACCGATGGGCAAGTACCTCTTGTACCTTACCAAAACTGAACTTAAATATTTGTTTAACCAACTGATAATAGAAAATCAATTGTATTCCCATCCAACAAAACAAACAAACTTCCATTACCATAAAAACAAAAGAAGATAAAAACTTTTTCCCAAGGACAAATAAAAAGGAAACATATTTCAAAATTAAAGCCATCTTGTTTTGTCAAAATTGTGTGTACTTTGGCAGTGGGATATTTTTCTCATGTATTTTCTTTTTTCATGGGATTTAAATGGGTAGAATTTAGAATTAGATCATGGGCTAAAGTTTTCTTTCATTTCAATGGTTATAATTTAAGCATATATTGTGGCATCTTCTTAGTGATGTAGGAACTAATAAATACCATTTGTTAAAAGGTTTCCAATACAAAGGTATATCCATGGTAATAGAACTTGGTAATAGAACTAAGAACATTGTAGGAAAATCTTAAAATTGTTCACACTTTACTACATTAACTTATTTGGAAACTACTTCAACATGGATAATACTCTAACAAACAAGTTAATATTGGTACTAGATGTTAAATACTATAATATGAAATGCCATAATCCAAAAAGAATTAGTTCAATTTATATATGGATGCATGAAACATTTGTTCTTTAGAAAACCAATAAAGAGAACATGATTCAATCCAAAATTTGTATAAAAAGAGTTAATGTCATACAACTGTGGTCCTCTCTGATTTGGATAAATGACATCATTCTTTCACAAAGATCAATCACTAATGTATGTACATGAGAATTTTTTTAAGTAAATGATTGGCTTGGATATTGAGGTAGTGGGTGAATAAATCTTCTGGCATTATCACTTTAACAAATCCAAGGTCATCTTCAATTGGAGTACTAATCAACTCTAAAGACAACAAATTATTGTTCATTCTACTAACATTAGATTTAATTTATAGCCATATCTTCAACTATTCATCCAAAATTGTACAATCTATATATGTCCTTTAACCAAACACAATATATGAGTAATAATCTTGGATCAAACTTCAATAGGATTAAAAGTTTAATAAGCATCATATCCTTAGCTAGAAATTATAACAAGTCATAGCCTTTACATCTATCAATGAACATAATTTATGCACCTAATCCCTTCCTAGGAACAAGGGTTGTATGTTCTTTAATTCCATGAAAATGCATCCAACTCACCAAACATCAATGGCTACAATATAATTTTGATGAGATCAACATGAACTACGGAGCTCTATACCATCAAGTAACCACATATTTCATCATGAAATCAGTTTCAGAAGTAATACGTGCAAGAGCAAAATAACATTTCTTCGTATTACAGTTTGCATTTAGTATAAGCTTGTTCAGATTCAAGCCCCAATGAAGACATTTGTGTATGGTATA
Organism: Pseudotsuga menziesii; assembly: GCA_001517045.1. Taxonomy (NCBI): domain Eukaryota; kingdom Viridiplantae; phylum Streptophyta; class Pinopsida; order Pinales; family Pinaceae; genus Pseudotsuga; species Pseudotsuga menziesii. The sequence continues at coordinate 692,976 of LPNX010921314.1, forward strand.
TATTTCAATCCTCACAAAATCCAATACAAAAGGTATTCAAATAGAAAATCTACATACAAACATTTGCCTCTAAAAATAAATATTTGTGGGAGATTTTTCATATAACTTATGGTACTTGAAAAACATACCAAAAAGAAAAGAATCTTGACAAGAAAAATGAGTAAGTAAGTAGAGTGAGAGATTTGTTAATTAAGGGAAACTAGTTATTGAAAAATCCTTTTTTCACTAAATAAAAGCTTCCTCGATAGATTCATAAGTAAAGAGATGAGGGTACAAGAGAGGGTTAGCTTGATATAACTTTGAACTTTGCAAGATCTACAAAACCAAGATCAAGCTCAAAACCAAGATTAAGTTCAAATTTTTGAATGCCCTCTAAGTGAAATCATATAAACCATCACCCTGCAAGTAAACATGATTCACTACATCCTTTATATAAGACAAAATCACTCCTAATTTTCCCTCCAATACTATGAATTGAGGGATCAAAGAACATAACAGCATGAATGTAATGTCCCCAAAAATTGAATTTTTTTTTTATATTAGACTAGTTAAAAACTACCTATGTGGAACATTATTGAATTTGCGGCATATAACGTACACTGAATGTACCACTGTTTGGTTGTAAGTTGTTCTTACATTCTATCATCTTACTTTTTTTAGTTATGAATATTACTGTATTTTACTTCCAATGTCATGATGCTTGTTTACTACATTATTCTTATGGTTATAAATTATTGTGTATGTGTTGTTACTTGATGATATGCTTCATTCATTTCTGCATAGTCTTACTCGTTATTTATATGGTTCTAACTTAAATTTTTTTCTTGAAGTAAAGTGGGTGGAGTGGCGGGACTAGTTCTCCCATAACTATCTGAGAGATAAAGCTTCTACGTGACTAGAGGGCTTACTTAGTTTAGTTTGAACTAAGGAACTCTTAACTTGTTTGCGTGCACATTTATTTACACTCATAGCTTACTCACACCCACTGAACATTATTATTGTTTCCTACGTACTTGTTTTAGTGGCAAGGTAATTACCCCACTTATTCTTTGTCAAACCTAGGATGCTTATCTAAGTGACATTGATTATTATTTAAGAGTTACTGATCAATTGCTTGTATATTAACCTAGGTGTATTTCATATTTATTGTATTAAAAATATTCATGCATCTTCTATTTATTCTTGGCAGGTTATAACCATGGGGTATTCACTTAGTGAAACCATGCCATAGCACGTTCGTTCGTGGCATATGAAACAATACCCCTATTTTCAAAAAATATTGGAAAATACCTCCCAAAATCATTTTTTTTAACCCCCTCCCAATATGCCTTGCCGATTTTAAAAAACCCCTATTTTCCCTATATATTGCATGTATCCATTTTTTCATTTACATTTTTTATACCCCTTTATATTTCTACCTAAGGAGAAAAAAAACTAAACACAAGAAAGGGCAACACTTGATAGGCGCCCTTAGGCAAATCACTTTATTAGGAATTAAAATGTATCACATGATGTCAAAACAAATAAGAGAGGGTTTATTTGTACCAATCTCAAACAATAGTGTGTTTTCCCCAAAAATGGTTCAAAAATGAAACTTACACCATTTATAATTGCTTCTTTCCATCACAGACTTTTTATCCAAGCACCATTTTGGTACCTAGGAGATTGTACAACTTCAGAAACAAAATTGATTTGGAATCTTCAATGCATACTGTTAATCTTTTTAGATTAAAAGATTAACTATATCGGTAGTAACTATACACTATATTTTTATTATTTCTATTATACAAGTGAAGAAATACCATTGACCATGGCTACTCACATTGGAGTCAACCTTACCTATAACTGAGAGAGTATTATCACATAAAAGATTCCATGAGATTCATCCCTTAAAATTCACCTTTCTTTAAAACACATATGTAAAGACTCTCACACACTGCAATTTGTAACAAGGTTGTATCAACGCCTTCAACAAGGCACAGAACCTTCTACCAATCCTCGAAGAATGTGGAGAAACATCCAAGTTCTCAACACACACTCAATCATCTCAGAAGCATGCCCTCAATCAATGTCTATGTTTCAACAAAAGAAAACAGCAGGACACTTGCACAAAAAAAGACTTGAAATAATTGTCATCTTAAATACCCATGAGAGTTTCCAGAAATGCATCCAACACAGCCATTAAAAATGCCTTGAGCAGTAGCACACAATGGGCAACTTCAATGAGCAGCTTCAATAATGTACAATGTCAAGGCCAGAGGCAAACAATGTCAAGGAAAATATATTTTGTTTCACACAAAGCTACAACTCACATTAGCAATACAAAACTATGTCTTCAATAAATACTTGCATAAACTTTTCAATGGCCGTGTTCTCTTTTTCAAGACACAAAGACAAGGGGACTCGAACCCAATCTCTCCCAAAGCTAAGCAATTAAAAGAAATGACTTAACAACAAACCATATACTCAATACTTCAATTCTTAGAGTATTCCCAACAATACTGGCTGATTTCTTTAGCTCAATTGCAGCTCTACTAATGCTGACTTGCTTCACAACAGCGTTGTACACAAACTTGGTTCAATGCACAACATTCACAACTCTCCTAGATGACTGCTAGAAAGTCTATCTCTATCCACAACCATGGCTCACATGATTTGTGAGCTCTAATACCACTGAATGGAAGGTACGGGAGTGTTTCTATAAGTGCCAGCAACACTTACCAATCAATTAAAACACAAATCAACACCCACATGGTGACTAACAACAATTTCTATATCTATTTCAGCAAAACTACATCCTACAAGAATGTTTCAGTAAACTGTTTCAGCAAAATCACTTAACCAAATTTTGATCTCTCCTGCATCCAAAACTATGTTTGAACATTTAAACTAATTCAACTCATCAAGAGTAAAAAATACAACTTAGAAAACTAACTTGCTTCAGCAAAATAACTTCTTCACTCTATGACAGTAAACAATCATCTACAGGAATGTATAATTGCATCTTAATAACAGCTACAGAAAAACAAATAATTCCATAGTCAAATATAAATTTGCTACACGAAAATCTCATCAAAATAAACAAGAGTTTGCAAATTCATGAAAAACAGTGCATGGGAGAATACAAAATACAGATCAAAAGCTCTGTTTTTCAATTAACTCAAAAACATCAATCTGATTCTCTATATAAAATCAGAGTTTGCATAGGTATATACACAAATTTGTGAGTTCAGTTCATTAATTGAATCTTCACTGCACCAAAAATGAACAAAAATAATAATACTCTGTCACTTGGAATTCTGACAGGAAGAACATTTAGACACAGATAATTTGGCTCTTTGTTGACTGATAAGAGTTTATATGGACATTCTGCCCCTTCAAAAATCAATGAGATGTATTGCTGCTTTCACCAATTCATGAATTCACGAGCTGGAAAATCAGGGTTGTGAATGCCTCTTCAAACTTTTAATGATCAAGTAGGTGTGGAGGTAGTTGTTCAGGATTTCAGTGGCCATTCAGTAAGGCGGTGGAATAATTAATTCCATCCTAATAGAGACACATTAGTGATTTGATCTATTGGATTCTCACTTGTTCGGAGAAGAAACAGCCTAAAGTGAGGACGACAATCACCCAGGTGACAATGGATAATCTTTCAAGCTTCCCTAGTGTGTGTACTTGATCATGGACTGATATTTTTGTACTTGATGATGGATTGATCTTTTTGAAGTGCAAAATTGGGAGGTAACACAATTGACGCAAAAACCAATTTTATTTAATCTTATTAGTTGTGCAAAATGACCCTCGAGAGAATGTTAGTAGTGCTAGATCAATTCTGAAATGCTTACTACTCTGATAAATGCGAGAGTAGCAAGGAGTCCCAATCATTTAGAAGTATTATTAGATGTCATTGTCTAGGATGTCAATAATCCTGAATCTCTTTTGCAGCAATTAACGTTATTACTTCATGTTTTTTCTATGATGAAAATGAGAACATAGTCCAAATAGATGGTAGTTACTATGAAGCAGGATGCCTTAATTAAAAATTTCAACTCATATAAATTTAAGCATGTACTCCTAACACATCAGGTACTAAAAAAAAGTTATGCATGTTTGTAATTACCATTGTCTATAGACGAATCCAAGTTTGATGGATTATATTGAGGTACACCGTGCAACAAGTCTAAATCCATCCTTCCTCATGGAATTTTAATAGTAAAAAGCTTGTTTTATGGTAGATGGAATTACCCCTGTGATGTGCTGTACCTTCGTACGTTCATTGAGATCCAGCAAAGGTAAGATGATGTTGATCATGCATTTATCCAAATATTTTGTGAACTTGTTGTGAATGTACTATGAACAATACATTTAAGTTCCTATTTAGAAACTGACATAATTCAGCCTTACAATCAATAAAAAATAGGAAAATATATGGGTGGAATATGCATCAAATCCAAAACGAAATAACCCAACATAAGATATTCATCATTAAAATTTCATTGGTTAAACATTTTACAATCAGCGATTTGTTGACACTGTATCAATACTAGACCTAAGCACTTGCAGACAACTAGATCAGTCAACTAGTGAGAATTGAAACAAAATTGGCAAGTAGTGAAGAGCCATCTCTGATGCAGTAAAAATTTGTCACCATTATCAATTTGTTTTGTGTCATTGCAAACGTGGCTCAAACATCAACTATGCATTAAGGAATTAGAGGTATCCTTAATAGTTAGACTGTGTGCAGGGCTTAAACAGGAAGCCAAGTAATGGATTAAAGAAAAAAAAAATTGTCGAACAGGCACCTCTCTTATATAACATTACTTTGAAGACGTTGCAGCATCACCGAAGCACAATTCCTATAAAATAAACGGAGAAAATATATCACTTGCAAACGAACCTTAGACAGTTGATTTTCAACAACTAATGCAAAAATAATATAAATATGCACATAAAGATTAAAGGACTGACTTTAATTCTCCTTCAGTGTAGCCTCTGCGATGCTCAAGTTTAATAGTCCACTCGGGAGCAGTCCTTATTCTGCATTGAGCAGCATAAACTGCAGCTGCAGCAATAAAAGCTGGGGAATATCTCATCTCACTCAAATTCAAATTGGCAAGGCAGAATGCAAGTTTTTTCTCCTGTAGTAACATGTACAAATTTATTAGGAAACAAGAAATACATAGCAGTAAAAATCATGACTTCATACTCAAATAAGAGAAAATGATATCATGCCATGCCTCTTGACCAGAGTCAGCCACTTTGATAAAACGTTTAACGTAATCATTGGGTGTTGGAAAAGTACTTTTGTAATCCAGTGCCTTCAGCAATGCTTGTTCCTGCCCCCAATAACAACTACCAGTAAATATGGATGTGTTAGACAAGAGCTGGTGCAGAGGTAGATGTTGCCATTTCTGTCATACTTTGACTAGCTTTACAAAAGATGAACATACAGAAGAGATGTTACTTTGAAGCATCATGGCATTCTTACAGGGATCATTGGCGAGCCTGGCAATTGTTCCACTCATCTCGCTTTCATCCACTGATCCCAACTCGTACTGATGGCCAAGAATTTGCAACTCATAACTTGTGAGAGGTATCTAGAACTGAAGAAAGTCAGAGATCTCCTTCTCGAGCTGCTGGATTTGAGAAGCATATCTAAAGTGATGAAAAATATTAAAAACACTGGGCTGCTCACACTTGTTCACCAATTCAACGCCCTTCATAAGGATGTTCAACGTTATGTTAAAATAAATGTTTCGCCTTCAGTCAACATTCCATCTAATGGTCCACGATGATCTGGGGTATGATCTAACGGTGGCTGAGTCCCATAATGCTTATAATATATCCTGAGAATACAGACCGATGATATAACCGTTCTGTGAAATGATTCGATGAGAAATCAGGTTATTGGGAACATTTTTTTTTTTGGAGTGGAATATGAATCGATGAGAGGAGTGAAGATATATAGAAGAAAAGAAGATTTTGTGAGTACATAAAAAGAATATACAGCGTAGAACATAAAAATTGGGTGTTATGAATTAAACAAAGGGTGAGGACAATGAAGCTGTGAAGTAATTGATACTCAGGCTGAGATGAAGTATAGTGAAACAAATTTGTTATAATAGAAAGAGGATACCAGTCACAGTTGATGTATGTGGAGCAGAATTGACCTGATGAAACAAGCAAGAAAGCTGAACAGAGGAACAGTAGATTGATGCTGAGAAGATGAACAGAATGGCATAACAGAGGAACAGAGGAGATTACTGAACAAGTTGGAAAGAGCAGAGTGTTGTGGTAGGTAAAAATACATTTGTACTATTGTGATATGGTTCATTTGTAAAGTCTAGCAATTAAGGGAGGTAGGGTGGTGCTAGGGGAGACATTTTTGTCTCTGTTTGCAAGTGGGTACTTGCAGAATCTGAAGGTTGGTTCCTTCACCCAGTTGGTGCTGGGTTATAGTGAGAGTAGGTGCTCTCAGCAAGTAGTTGCTTGCATATAGGGGTTGCAGCCTCCCTAAGTTGGTGCTCAGATAGAAGAGATGTACTGCTGACAAAGCCATTGACATTCCAAGAAGAAGAGGTTTTTCCCTTAAGGGTTTCCTCATGAAAAATGTGTGTCTCTCTCATGTGATTGAATGATGTGTATCTTGCTAATTGGTCATATTTTTTAATGTTGGATATATTGTATGAAAAACAGCCACATAGATTCATTAATTCATAATTAAAGGAAGCAATTGTTTAAAGCTATTGATTTAACTGATTCACCCCCTCCTCTCAGTTAAATACCTGTAACAATTGGTATCAGAGCAGCGTTCCTTTCGTGTAAGGTAGATCCCGAAGGGTAATTATGGTGAGTCAAGATGGCTCAACGAACAAAGCACCCATTTTTGATGGTAAAATTTTTTCCTTTTGGAAGGTTAGAATGAGAACATATCTAATGTCCCTCGGAGCTGATGTTTGGGAAGTAGTAGAGACTGGGTATGCAAAACCTATTCTGCTGGCATCCAAAGATGATAAGCTAGAGTTTACTTTCAATGCAAAAGCAATGAATGCTATTCTAAGTGGTCTTGGTGAAAGTGAATTTGTAAAAGTAATGCATCTTGATTCTGCCAAAGAAATGTGGGATAAGCTTATTAGTAGCTATGAAGGAAATGAGAAAGTAAAAGATGCCAAACTTCAGACATACAGATTAAAATTTGAACAGCTAAAGATGAATGAAGCTGAAACTGTTAGTAAGTATTTTTTAAGAGTTGAAAATCTTGTGAATGCCATGAAGGGTCTTGGTGAAAAGATTGATGAAGCCCCCTTGGTTCAGAAAATATTAAGATCTCTGCCAGATAAATTTAATCCCAAAGTCTCTGCAATTGAAGAAATGAATGATTTGAAAAGTCTATCAATTGATCAGCTTTTAGGAACTCTAACTACCTATGAAATGAGGATTAGTAAAGATAAACCTACCACTAGAGAAGCTTCATTTAAAGCAGACAAGAACACTGATTCGGAAATGGATGACGTTGAGGCTAAATTTGTAAGGAGGTTGAAGACTGGATCTGGAAAGTATAAAGGCCAGCTGCCATTTAAATGCTTTAACTATGGTAAATTAGGGCATTTTGATGCCAAGTGTCCCCATAAGAAAAAAGGGCAATGCTCTGCTAAAGAAGAGAGTTTTCCCGAGAAAAAATATAATAAAGAAAACAAGTTTAAATATAAGAAGAAAATCCTTTGTGTGAATGATGATGAATATTCAGGAACATCTCATACTGAATCTTCTCATGAAGATGAAGAAAATAATTTCATGCTTATGGCCATAAAGGATCTAGATGAGAACTGCACAGAAATGAATGATGAACCAGCCATTGTAGATATGGAGGGAGAGCTAATAAGTGCTTTAGAAGAGATTGACAGACTGATATTAAAGAAAAGGAAACAAAAACTGTTGTTAGTCCAGTATGAAACAAGTAGAGAGGACATCAATCTGAAAAAGCTGGAACTTGAAGAAAAGAAAAAGATTGAAGAGTATTTAAAATAACAATTAGCTGAAAGTAAAACTAGATGTGAACATCTAGAAAAAGAAGTTGTAAATGTTAAGAAAGACTTAGAAAAATATCAAGCTTTGTATCATTAGAATATTTCTAGCATTAAAGCTTCAGAGGAGCTTAATAATATCTTGAACAGACAGAGAGCTCCCCAGATTAAATTTGGTATTGGTTATGATCAAAACGCAAGTAGGAGTAACTCAGCAAATAAAGAATCATCAAATGTGATAAAATTTCAAGACAGCAAGCAGAATGAAATCTCCAGCGTAGCAAGGGATGCAACATGTAAAGAAAATAACGGAGAAGAATCAAAGAATACTAAACAGCAAGAGAATATGGGTTTAAAAGGGAAGTCTGCACCGTCAGGAACTCATGGTAAAGAGTCATGTAACAGAAGAATGTACGCTGATCAGAAATTTGGTTATGAATGTCATAACTCAGTGAATTATCCTTCTAGAAATCAACCACGAACCAGGTATGACACATTCTTTAATGGTTATTGCTTCTGTTGTTCTAACTTTGGGCATAGAGCTGCCAGTTGTGGTTTTAATTTCAGAAATATACAGAGAATGTCAAACTACACTCAGAGAATGTATCTATCAGCAAATAAACATATGGGTCGTGTCCCTACACCAGCTGTTAAAAGAAGAACGCTAAACAAAAATGCTAATCCGTTTGATCTTCTATACAACGAGCCTGAATGCTATATATGCCACAACTTTGGGCACAAAACTACAAACTGCAACTTGAAAGAGAACAAAATAGATCGAAACATGAAACACACAGCTGTAAAAAATGTATGGAGAAAGAAAGAGAGATCTCATTGCAATCTTGTGCTTTCTGTTCAGAAACAGAGGAGTCATTGGTACATCGACAGTGGTTGTTCGAAACACATGTCAGGAGACAAGGAGAAGTTTATTACCTTATCAGAACATAAAGCAGGAAAAGTAATGTTTGGCAATGATGCTCCAGGAAAAATCAGAGGAAGAGGAGTTGTGAGTCTCAGCAATGGTAAAGGGAAAGCTCAGGATGTTCTCTTTGTGGACGGGTTGAAGCACAATCTTCTCAGCGTGAGTCAAATGTGTGACAAAGGATGTGAGGTCCTGTTCACTAATAAAGACTGTAAAATCAGAAATGTTTCCTCAGGAAAGCTAGTTGCAAAAGGGATAAGAACAGAGAATAATGTTTACGTTTTAAAAGAAGAAAAAGAACAGTGTTACCTAAGTAAATATGATGAAAGCTGGCTGTGGCACAGGATATTGGGACATTTGCATTTTGACCATCTGATAAAGCTCAAAAACAGAAACACAGTAAGGGATTTTCCAGTTATATCTAGACCTCGAGATGATGTTTGTAAGCCCTGCCAAATGGGAAAGCTAACAAGGACTCAGTTCAAAATGAAGAATGTTTCTTCTACAAGTAAACCCCTTCAACTTGTTCATCTAGATTTATGTGGCCCGTCAAGAAAAGAAGGAACAGGTAAAGAAAATTATTTTATGCTGGTAATTGATGACTATTCTAGAATGAATAGAAAGAATCACCCTGAAAGCCAAATCATTGGTGATGGGAGTAAAGGTGTTCAGACTAGAAGGAAGATTTTGCTGGAATCTGAACAATCTCATATTGCCTTTCTCTCTACAATTCAGGCCCAAAGTTTTAATGAAGCCAGCAAAGACAAGGATTGGGTAACAACAATGAATGAAGAACTGGATCAGATTGAAAAGAATGATACATGGGAGCTGGTTCCTAGACCAACAGATAAGAATATCATTGGATATAAATGGGTCTTCAAGAACAAATTAAATGAATAGGGAAAGGCTATAAGAAACAAAGCTAGATTGGTTTGTAAAGGATATGCTCAGGTGAAAGGGAAAGACTTTGATGAAACATTTGCTCCAGTGGCAAGAATGGAGGCTATAAGGATGTTTCTAGCCTATGCATGTCACAAAAGATTCAAAGTATACCAGATGGATGTCAAGTCAGCGTTTTTGAATGGAAATCTTGAAGAAGAAGTATATATGGAGCAGCCTGAAGGTTTTTCTCTCACAGATAAATCTGATTATGTATGTAAGCTGGAAAAGGCCTTGTATGGTTTGAAACAAGCACCGAGAGCATGGTATGCCAGATTAGATAAGTACTTGCAAGATAAAGGATTCAAAAAGGGCTCTGTGGACAACAACTTGTATATCAAACATGAAGGTGATGATTTGCTGATTGTTCTAGTGTATGTTGATGATATTATCTTTGGATGTACTAACAATTCCTCTGTTAAATGGTTTGCTAACTCAATGCAATCTGATTTTGAGATGTCAATGATCGGAGAGCTGTCTTATTTCCTTGGACTCCAAATCAGTCAGAAACCTGAAGGCTTATTCATTTCTCAAGAGAAATATTTGAAAGAAATGTTAAAGAGGTTTCAAATGGAAGATTATACTCCTGTGAGCACACCCATGGTTAGTGGCTGCAAGCTAAGCAAAGAAGATACATCACCAGAGGTAGATCAAAAGATGTACAGATCAATGATTGGAAGCCTACTATATATCAGGGTGATTCCATGAAGATGGGTAACACTTTTTGGCCAAATTTGGCGATGAAAACCTGATTTTTTACTTATGTGCTAGATAGAAGCCCTCAAAACGCATATATGCCATGTGAATTTTGACTTGCAGTAAAAAAACAAATTGTAGAATATTATGTTGGATTCATAGTGATATTTTTTTAAAAATATTCTGATGTCATTTAATGTGTGAATTTTTGCATTTAATGAACCGTGTGACCTTAAAAATTTGAAGAAGCTAATAAGTGGCTCGTGTCCATGTAGAGTAATTCAATCTTGCATTAATAATTTAAAAAAAATAAATATATGAGCATGATCTACATAAAATGCAGTGTGATGTGCATATTTTTTTGTTAATTTTTTTCGCATTAAACAATTATTTATTAATTTTTGAAAGTGACCACATTTGATTTCAGCATCGTTTTAAACACATACATTAGAGGAAATTTGGGGTCTAAAATGGGCCTTATAAGAAAACGTGCCAAAATAAGTTTTTGTGAGTTGTAATTCAAGAACCAATAGAATTTCAATAAAATAAGTCAACCATAATGGTTGAATTGACATATTTGTCATTAAAAAAAACTACTTTTTTTATTCGTATTTTCGACATATCTTATTGTGTTTTTACTCAAATTTTGATCGGGAGAGCTCGTTGGATGTGGAATTTGATTCCGCATCCAACGAGTACCCACATTGCATACTTTTGATGGACCCCGCTACCCCAAAAACAAGAAATA
>LPNX010921318.1:0-22058 GCA_001517045.1 Pseudotsuga menziesii
CATTTTAAACATGCAAATTATAAAAATATAAATTTACTAAATTTGAAAACACAATTATAAAAACATACATTTATTAAATTTGAAAACAAAATTATAAAATTATACATTCACAAAATTTTATAAATTTATAAAAAAAAAATTTAAATTCCATTTAAATTGAAAAATGGTTACCTCTTTGCTCCGACATTTTGATGAGGTGGGGTTGCTTTGGGCTGATGGTCGCTATCGCTCGGTCAAGCTCCGTCCCTCGGTCGAGTTCCGTCCCTCGGTCGAGCTCCGTATCTCGGTCGAGCGATTGAAAATGACGTCGGGGGCCCGCGCGGCCCCTATTTATAATTTTTTTTTAAAACATACCTCGGTCGAGGTCCATACCTCGGTCGAGGTATTTACTAACCCTCGGTCGAGGTTTCAATACCTCGACCGAGGGTTAATAAATACCTCGACCGAGGGCTGAAAAAAACCTCGGTCGAGGGCTTTATTAACCCTCGGTCGAGGTATTAAAACCTCGATCGAGGGCTTAATAAAACCTCGGTCGAGGTATGTTTTTTTGGTTTTGCCCAAATCCGCTTGCCAAAAAGTGTTACCCAGGTCCATGGATTCACCCGTGTGCATGTACCAAGTACAACTTCCGATTTCCATTTACATAGTTGTCCCAAAAAATTCCTCGTCTCCCTTGCCATTAACATCTCGACATGTGTCGCCTGGTATGGTGAAACACCGTTGCCGTGTTTTAATTGAATGTGACTCTTGCTTTGTTGCAAAAAGATTGTGCAATGTATTGGTTATGTCATGCCTATTAATAAAATGTTAGGTATAAGTTTTTTGCCTAATTTAAAATGTTCCTTCTGAGATGGTGAAACACCCTTCCTGTGTTTCAATTGATTCTTACTGCTTTGTTGCCTTGTTGTATGTTGCAAAATCATCCATCTTCTGATTGTGGGTTGCAAAACATAAGACCTAAATTTCTCAATTCCGAAATGTCAAAAATTTACAATAGGAACATGCACTTGTTCCTATTTGAACACGTATAATTTTTGGAATTCGAAATGTCGGTTCTTCGAAAACATAAAACATACGATTTCTGCAATCGTAAATGTCCCAAAATCGGAAAATATGCTTTTCCGACTTCGCAAAACGTAAACAAATTAAAAATGTATTTGAGTTCAAATGTTATTTATTCAAATGTATCTACTGATCGGAAATAGGGAAATAAGATAAAAATAAATGAGACAAATGCTTTTTCGATTTCCGCATTTGAAAATAGGAAATCAGATCAATACACTTGCGAGAAAAAATGGTATGCGTTTTTTCATTTAGTATCTTTGGTTTGTTTGAATGTGAATTTAAATTAGGTAAAATTGGGCATTTTCAATTCCAAATGTCAGAAATCCAAAATAGGAACATCGACATGTTCCTATTTGAACACATCGTTCCTATTTGAACACATCGGATTCCTGGATATGTTGCATTTTCTCAATGAAAGAAGCTGTCCCAAAACATTCCTCGTTTCCCTGAGCATTAACATCCCGACATATGTCGCTTGGTTATTGGCGAGATTATTCATTAAACTTTTTTGTTATTGTATTCCATGATTCGACAGGGACGGAAGAAGGTGGCATGGAGTTCATCGGTTGGTTTTTTGTGTCAGCCTTTGTTCTGTCTGTTTGTATTCTTTCCGCGTAAGCCCTTCCTCTGCCAAGTCCATTGTTATCTTAAACTCGCTCTGCGTTATATTTTTTCCATCTAGCTCTAGATTTGGTGGAGATTAAAGAATCGTAGACAAAATTCTGGTCATTGTAGCAAGTACCAAATTCAATAATCACAAATACAAATTTTTTTTATGGCAAGAAAAATAAAAATTTGTCAAATTCAGACTTCATTGTTTTTTTCACGGCTATTTTTTTCACGCAGTTTACACAGGGTTTTCACACCGATTTGCGATATGCCAATGTCGAAATTCGAAAATACTATTTTTGATGTTTCTTTATTTGAAAATAGGAAACATCAGATATCGAAAATGTCGAAAATCGCATCTTGTGGAATCTGAAATCTGACCATATGGTGTTTCTGCAATGATACCGATAATTGCCAATTTTTAATTTTGTTACGTCACGTCGTGGTTCTTATATCTCGTAATCGAGCACGGACGGAGCATGGACTTTAGGTTCGGAAAGAGGTGGCATGAGTTGATCAGTTAAGTACATGTTCTGAAAACACTCAGGCTTTATTCTGTATGTCCGTATGGATTTGATTGGTATCGTCATTTTTTGCCAGTGTTATTGTGTGTTTTCATGACAATTCTAGATGTTGATGTGCTCCAATGGATTGATGCACTTGATGGATTGATTTTCAATTGCAGATCCTTCATTCCAGTTGGTGTTTATTGTGTTTTTTCAATTGGTGGCTTCCGTGTTTTCACTACACTTCTATATGTTGTCCTAAATGACCAGTGCTGGAAATTATTTTCAATTGAGGCTTTCAGACAATTTTGCAGTTCATTTCTCTCAATTTGGAATAGCTCTTGCGAAGATTTTTCCCTTGCTAATATTTTTTGAGTTTCAGTTTATTTGGGTTTAGGTTATGATTTTCTGCAGCGCTTTTGTGTGTTTAGAATTTCAGTTTGGCGTTAATTTGGTCAGGATCTTGTTTGACTGATGGTTCAGGTGATGAAAGACACTTTGTCCATGTCTCTTCATTCACATTAATGCTTCATCAATGCATTGTTGTTCCATTAATGCAATAAACGTTGTCATTTATGATAAACATGGGGTTGTATCTTCAATTTTCCTCATCTAATGATGATCTACAAGATCTTCTTACAATATTTCATTTATCGCTTTCGCTGCTACACCGCTTTTGGTTTCCACATATAAAGAGGCCTTCAGGTAATCACTATTTCTTACTATTTGCTGTGTTCCATCTACTCTCTGAATATTTTGAAGTTTGCTAAATTTTCTAAATTTGCAGATATTCCTTAGTTCTTCATTTAGTTTGCTTATTAGATGGTGAAACACCATTGTTGCGTTTTAATTGAATGTGACGCTTGCTTTTTTACAAAAATATTGTGGCATGTATTCGTTATGTCATGCCTGTCAATAAAATCTTAGGTATTAGTTTTTTGCCTAATTTAAAATGTTTCTTATGAGATGGTGAAACACCCTTCCTGTGTTTCAATTGATTCTTAAAATAGGCATAAACTTATCATAGGAATAACTTTTGCAAAAATAATAAGAACAGTGAAAATAAAGCATGAAAATTATGATTTGGAAATCCCAGATGTCTGAAATAGGAATACCGACATGCTCCTATTTGAACACATACAATTTCTTGATATGTTTCAAAATTTAATATCGAAATATAGCATGTTTGTTATTGCTACAAAATACGACATAGATTTCCAAACACCGAAGTGTCGGAAATTGGAAATAGGAATATGGACATCTTTGTATTTGAACACATAGGATTTATGTATATGTCGCAAAATCAGAAGAATTTGAACCTCGCTAAATTTGCAGGTATTGCTTACTTCTTCATTTAGTCTGCTTATTAGATTGTGAAACACCGTTGCTGTGTTTTAATTGAATGTGACTCTTGCTTTGTTGCAAAAATATTTTGCAATGTATTGGTTATGTCATGCCCATCAATAAAATCTTAGGTATAAGTTTTTTGCCTAAATTAAAATGTTCCTTGTGAGTTGGTGAAACATCCTTCCTATGTTTCAATTGATTCTTACTGCCTTGTTGCCTTGCTGTATGCTGCAAAATCATCCATCTTCCGATTGTGGGTTACAAAACATAAGACCTAAATTTCTCAATTCTGAAATGTCAGAAATTTACAATCGGAACATGCACTTGTTCCTATTTGAACACGTACAATTTCTGGAATCCGAAATGTCGGTTATTCAAAAACATAAAACATATGATTTCAGCAATCGTAAATGTCCCAAAATTGGAAAATATGCTTTTCCGAGTCCGCAAAACGTAAACAAATTAAAAATGTATTTGAGTTCAAATGTTATTTATTCAAATGTATCTACGGATCGAAAATAGGGAAATAAGATAAAAATAAATGAGACAAATGGTTTTTCGATTTTCGCATTCGAAAATAGGAAATCAGATCAATACACTTGCAAGAAAAAATGGTATGAGTTTTTTCATTTAGGATCTTTGGTTTGTTTGAACTCGAGTTTAAATTAGATAAAATTGGGAATTTTCAATTCTAAATGTTGGAAATCCAAAATAGGAACATCGACATGTTCCTATTTGAACAGATCAGATTTATGGATATGTTGCATTTTCTCAATGAAAGAAGTTGTCCCAAAATATTCATCATCTCCTTGGCCATTAACATCCCGACATGTGTCACCTGGTTATTGGCGAGATTATTCGTTAAAATTTCCGGTTATATTATCCCGTGATCTGGTAGGGACGGAAGAAGGCGGCATGGAGTTGATCGGTTGGTTTTTTGTGTCAGCCTTTGTTCTATCTATTTGTATTCCTTCCACGTAATCCCTTCCTCTTCCAAGTCCATGCTCATCTTAAACTTGCTTTGCATTATTATTATTATTATTATTATTATTATTATTATTATTATTATATATATATATATATTTTTTTTTTTCGTCTAGCTCTAGATTTGGCATAGATTAAAGAATTGCAGAGAAAATTCAGGTTATTGCAGCAAGTACCAAATTCAAAACTGACATATACAATTTTTTTTTATGGCAAGGAAAATAAAAAATTGTCAAATTCAGACCTCATTGTTTTTTTCACACAGTTTACATGGGGTTTTCACACTGATTTGTGATACACCAACGTCGAAAGTCAGAAATACTATCTTCGACGTTTCTTTATTTGAAAATAGAAAACTTTGGATATCGAAAATGTTGAAAATCACATCTTGCAAAATCCAAAATCAGATTATATGGTGTTTTTGTAATGATACCGGTAATTGCTAATTTTTAATTTTGTTACATCACGTCGTGGTTAAATTTTGCGGTTCTTATATCTCGTAATCGGGCACGGACGGAGCATGGAATTTAGGTGCGGAAAAAGGAGGCATGGAGTTGATCGGTTAAGTACATGTTATGAAAATGCTTAGGCTTTATTCTATATGTTCATATGGATTTGATCGATACGGTCATTTTTTGCCAGGTGTATTGCGTGTTTTCATGACACTTTTATCTGTTGCTATGCCTGAATGGATTGATGGACTAGATGGATTGATTTTCAATTGCGGATCCTTCATTCCGGTTGGTGTTTACTGTGTTTTTTCAACAGGTGGCTTCTGTGTTTTCACTACACTTCTATATGTTGTTCTAAACGACCGGTGCTTGAAATTATTTTCAATTGAGGCATTCGGACAATTTTGCAGTTTATTTCTCTCAATTTGGAATAGCTCTTGCGAAGAGTTTTCCCTTGCTAAGATTTTTTGAGTTTTAGTTTATTTGGGTTTAGGCTATGATTTTTTGCAGCGCTTTTGTGCGTTTAGAATTTCAGTTTGGTGTCAATTTGGTCATGATTTTGTTTGACTGCTGGTTCAGGTGATGAAAGACACTTTGTCCATGTCTCTTCATTCACATTAATGCTTCATCAATGCATTGTTGTTCCATTAATGCAATAAACACTATCATTTCTGATAAACATGGGGCTATATCTTCAATTTTCCTCATCTAATGACGATCGACAAGATCTTCTTTCAATATTTCATTTATCGCTTTCGCTGTTACACCGCCTTTGGTTTCCACATATAAAGAGGCCTTGAGGTAATCACTATTCTTACTATTTGTTGTGTTCCATCTACGCTCTGAATTTTTGTCAGAAGATTTTGAAGTTTGCTAAATTTTCTAAATTTGCAGGTATTCCTTAGTTCTTCATTTAGTCTGCTTATTAGATTGTGCAACACCGTTGCTGTGTTTTAATTGAATGTGACGCTTGCTTTGTTACAAAAAGATTGTGGCATGTATTCGTTATGTCATGCCTATCAATAAAATCTTAGGTATTAGTTTTTTGCCTAATTTAAAATGTTTCTTATGAGATGGTGAAACACCCTTCCTGTGTTTCAAGTGATTCTTAAAATAGGCATAAACTTATCGGAGGAATAAATTTTGCAAAAATAATAAGAATAGTGAAAATCGTGATTTGGAAATCCCAAATGTCTGAAATAGGAATACCGACATGTTCCTATTTGAACACATATGATTTCTTGACACATTCCAAAATTTAATATCAGAATATAGCATGTTCCTTATTGCTACTAATTACGACATAGATTTCCAAACACCGAAGTTTCAAAAATTGGAAATAGGAACATGGACATCTTTGTATTTGAACACATAGGATTTATGTATATGTCACAAAATCAGAAGAGTTTGAACCTCACTAAATTTGCAGGTATTGCTTACTTCTTCATTTAGTCTTCTTATTAGAGGGTGAAACACTGTTGCCGTGTTTTAATTGAATGTGACTCTTGCTTTGTTGCAAAAAGATTGTGCAATGTATTGGTTATGTCATGCCTATCAATAAAATGTTAGGTGTCAGTTTTTTTCCTAATTTAAAATGTTCCTTATGAGATGGTGAAACACCCTTCGTGTGTTTCAATTGTTTCTTACTGCCTTCTTGCCTTGTTGTATGTTGCAAAATCATCCATCTTTCGATTGCAGGTTGCAAAACATAAGACCTAAATTTCTCAATTCTGAAATGTCTAAAATTTACGATAGAAACCTTCACTTGTTCCTATTTGAAGACGTACAATTTTTGGAATCTGAAATGTTGGTTATTCAAAAACATAGAACATACGATTTCTACAATCGGATAACTTAATAAGTTTATGTTAAGTATTCAATCACCTCAAAGTTGCAGTGTTGAAAAATTGATATCTTAACAAACAAAGACAAGCAATTGATAAAACTTATTTATAAGAAAAAACTAATAAATCTTTTCTTTTAAATATTAATAAAAATATCTTTAAAAAACTTAGAATTATAGTAACAATTACTTAGGTTGCTTTACACAAATCCCTACATATTCCAAATTACACAAACTACAAATTTCCTATTCTTACGTTCAGAATCGGGAAGGCTGGGAGCCGAAGCACAATGGAAAAGCAAGAAAAAGTTAAGATTTCCAATTCCAAACTTCAGACGTCGAAAAATTAGTGAAAATACATTAAAAAAATTATCGTTTCTGATTCTGAATTTCCGAAAATAAATAAATAAGTGCACATGTACCAAGTACAAATTTTGATTTCCGTTTACACAGCTGTCCCAAAAGATTCCTCATCTCCCTGGCCATTGACATCCCGACATGTGTTGCCTGGTATGGTGAAACATCGTTGCTGTGTTTTAATTGAATGTGACTCTTGCTTTGTTGCAAAAAGATTGTGCAATGTATTGGTTATGTCATGTCTGTCAATAAAATGTTAGGTATAAGTTTTTTTCCTAATTTAAAATGCTCCTTATGAGATGGTGAAACACCGTTCCTATGTTTCAATTGATTCTTACTGCTTTGTTGCCTTGCTGTATGTTGCAAAATCATCCATCTTCCGATTGCGGGTTGCAAAACATAAGACCTAAATTTCTCAATTTCGAAATGTCAGAAATTTACAATAGGAACATGCACTTGTTCCTATTTGAACACGTACAATTTCTGGAATCCGAAATGTTAGTTATTCAAAAACATAAAACACACGATTTTTGCAATCGTTAATGTCCCAAAATTGGAAAATATGCTTTTCCGAGTTTGCAAAATGTAAACAAATTAAAAATGTATTTGAGTTCAAATGTTATTTATTCAAATGTATCTATGGATCAGAAATAGGGAAATAAGATAAAAATAAATGAGACAAATGCCTTTTCGATTTCCGCATTCGAAAATAGGAAATGGGATCAATTGACTTGCGAGAAAAAATGGTATGAGTTTTTTCATTTAGGATCTTTAGTTTGTTTGAACCTGAGTTTAAATTAGGTAAAATTTGGCATTTTCAATTCTAAATGTCAGAAATACAAAATAGGAACATCGACATGTTCCTATTTGAACACATTGGATTTCTGGATATGTTGCAAAATCGGAAATCAGATTATAGCATGTTCCTTATTGGAAGACATAGGACATACACGAGAAATAAGATCAAAAAAATGAGACATGCTTTTTCGATTTCCGGATTCCAAAATAAGAAATCATATCAATACACTTGTGAGAAAAAATGGTATGAGTTTTTTCATTTAGGATCTTTGGTTTGTTTGAACCTCAGTTTAAATTAGGTAAAATTGGGCATTTTCAATTCTAAATGTTGGAAATCCAAAATAGGAACATTGACATGTTCGTATTTGAACACATCGGATTTTTGGATATGTTTCAAAATAAGAAATTAGAATATAGCATGTTCCTTATTGGAAAACATAGGACATACATTTCCGCATTCCAAAATGTCGACAATCGATAATAGGAAAATGAACATCTTCGTATTTCAACACATACGATTTCTACTTGATACGTTTATAGCTTAAAGATATTGAAATAAGAGCAATTAGATATGTTCATGAATAAGAACAACCAGAACAATGAAATATGTTAATGTGAAGAATTTTATTTTTATATATCCATTTTATACTGGACAAATGATTACGTTACATTCCAATTTTTTTTAATATTTTCATTCTCTATTTCGGACGACCTTCACAAGCATGAGCTACTTCTTCCAGTTATATATAATAATCTTGTAGAAAATGGACAGCTAAAACAAGGAACTATAATCAAAATTAACCAATGTTCATGTAACATTGTACGTAATATAACGTACGTTCAATTTCTTCTCTCTTTTCCTCTCAATCAGTTTCACACTGCGCATGGATTCAATGTTTGTCTCACATTCATGTCTAATATACTTCATCTCACAGGACTATCGCATTGATTACATTGGAGGTTGTGAAAGTGGATGCAGAAATTATTGGAGATCCTACACCTTACCACTTACCTGTAGCTTCTCCTTCTCAAAGTAGTAGTTGTGTTTCACTAAACACTAGCTCAATAAATCAAAACCCTGGCTTAGCTGGATTGACTATCCCATTCACATCACTCTCCTCTTCTATCAAAGTTTGGAACATTCAAGGGCGAGTTACTGCCAAGACAAACATACATCAATATGGCAACCAATGAGGATCTGGAAAAGTGTTTGGTTTTGACCTTGTTGATGCTTCACACAATGAAATACATATATCTGCTTTCAATGAATTGGAACTCTCTTTGTATGACCAAGTGGAAATTGGAATAGTGTACATTGTATCAAATGGCACAGTTAAAGCATCCAACCCAATTTTCAACCATTTGAAAATCCATAACGAGATTTTTCTAGGTTCCACTTCAACCATTCAAGCATGCTTAGATGAATATCCCTTAATACCTTTAAGTTGCTTTAACTTTAAAACTATTAAGGAGATTCAAACTATACCAGTAAATTCCATGGTTGACCTTCTTGGACTTGTCATTTCAGTTTCACCTACATCCACGATACCAAAACGAGATGGTGTTGAAACTGTTAGGCGAACCATTGGAATTCGTGACATGTCAGGGTACAATATTGACATAACACTTTGGGGAGAGAATTGCCAAATTAAAAGAGCTGAACTTTCCAACCTTTGCGGTTTACCTACTCCTCCAGCAGTAGTAATCAAGGGCTACCGTGTTACATATTTTAATGGAAATTCTGTTGGCACTATTTTGAACTCTACTATATTTATAAACCAAAAT
Source organism: Pseudotsuga menziesii (assembly GCA_001517045.1). NCBI lineage: Eukaryota > Viridiplantae > Streptophyta > Pinopsida > Pinales > Pinaceae > Pseudotsuga > Pseudotsuga menziesii. Next base: position 9,747 of record LPNX010921318.1, read on the forward strand.
ATTGAACAGATATCAGTTCTCCAAACATGGTTTAATGACAATGGATTTTGTTCAACATCTTCGTATTTGAGTCGCAAATTCAGTGCCTCTAATTCTACTCATCGGAAAGTCATTACCATCAATGAGCTACAAAATCTTCAAGCATCTGAAAAAGATGTTTGGTATTCTCTTGCTGCAACCATCACAAATATTAACACGGATAACTTTCATTTTCTTGCATGTCCTCTTTTTGTTCATGGTATACAATGCATGAAAAAGATTGCCGACAAAGTTGGAGACATTTGGCATTGTGGTAAATGTGATGGGGATTTTGCTGAATGTGACTACTGATACATCCTAAAGGTTGACTTGGAAGATGTAACTGGAAATATTCATGGTGTGATCGCTTTTGATGATGCTGCAAACCAACTCATGGGCATCTCAGGAAAATATCTGTGTCTTCTCGCAACTGAGTCAACATCAATTGCTGAAATAGTCTAGATAATCTACAAGAAAATAATACTTCTTACTCTTTCAATTAGAACAGAGACGTTCTCTAGAAATGCACGCCTAAAATTTGTAATTGTGATGGTTGAAAATACATCATCAACAACTTCACTTGATACATAAACATATAAGTTTGTTCAAGTTGTTTGTAATAAATGTTTTGATGATCTCAGGAAAAGACATGTGTCTTCTGTCAACTGAATCAACATCAATTGTTGAAATTGGACACCTGAAAGTTGTAATTGTCATGGTTGAAAATACCTCATCAACAACTTCACCGCAAATCATTTATACTTCCAATTCCAGAAATCCTATGTTTTTTCAATAACGAACACCCTAAGTTTCGATTTTGCAAAATTTGTGCTTATTGTTATTAATTTCTCAAAATTTAATAACTATATTTTTCAATAAGGAACAACCTATATCCCGATTTTTGATTCCCCAATTTCCAAAATTACATTTATATATAAATAATAACTTATGTCTACTTACTTCTTCATTTACTTGTTTTTGGTAATGAAATAAAAAACTGTTCTTTCAAGCTTGTTAGGTCGATATATAGAATCAAACCAAGTTTAGACACCAACTTTCTGCAAAATTTACATAAAGACCAATGAAAAATAACATAGAGCGAATTTAAAATAGGCATGAGCTTAGCGAAGGAATAACTTAAGCGAAAATTTTGAATTCCAAAATATCAAAATACGAAGTATCGAATATTGGGACTAGGAACATGGACATGTTCGTATTTGAACACATAGGATTTATGTATATGTCGCAAAATTGGAAATAGGGTCATAACATGTTCGTTATTTTCACACGTAAATTTTCTAGAATTCGAAATGTCAGTTATTGGAAAACATATGACATAGGATTTCTACAAATCCTAAATGTTGATACTTGTGGATGCCGTCCGAGATACAGATTCGGAACTGAATAAATGATGAGTTCAAAGAGTTCACTCGAATAAATGATCGTCACAAGATTTTCTCTGACTTTGTGATAATGTGATCACTGTAATCACTACTATCACTATTAACTTGCAACAACATATTATTTTTTTGTCTTATATGATTTCTTTATCTTATAAATTCAATAATATATTTTTACTTTGTTTTGCATTTGAAATATTCAAGAACATGCCAAGATATGTCTACACCACTGTTTTAGCCTACTATGTTACAAGGGTTCTTAGCTCATTGGATATAAACTCATAAAAATTACTATTGCTTTGGTTTTTACCTTCTAAAAGAAAGAGAGTGGTTTTGAAAAAACTTATTGAACACCCATTTTCGATCTTAAGTCCGAACGAGAATATAATGAAAATGGTTTTCAATCTTAGGGAGTTTCAAGGAGTATTTGTATTTGAACACTAAGTCAATTTCCAATAGGAAAACATAGTCGTGTTTCTCCTTGTTGCATGCCATGAAAAATTTCAACTGTATGGCCGAAAAACTTCAACATTTTGTCTTCCTTAAAGATTGTCGATTTTCTATTTCAAATGTCCAATTATCAAATATGGCAAACCACAAATTCAATATTTTGTTAAGGTTATTTTGCGTATCCGCTATTTCCAATTTCTGATATTTTTGACATCGGAAACCAGATACTCAGAAACTCATGTTTTTGTTGAAATAATTTGTTGGCTTTGTGATTTTCGATACCCGATATTTCGGATACCTGATATTTTTGATATCAAAAATCAAGAAGCAATGAAATTATTTCCGATTTCCTATTTCCAATTTCTCATTATCGAATATGGGAAACTAGAAACCAGAGAAAATATCAGAAACCAAACACTCGTACACTCTTGTTTCTGTTGAAATAATTTGTTGGCTTCTCAATTTTCGATACACAAAATTTTGAGAAAATTACAATTGATCTCATGTAAATTACATTATGGTTGATTTGCTTATTATTTATTTATTCTTGGTTACCTATATGCAATGAGTTAATATTTTATTTTTTTCTTTTGCTTTATACTGATAAACTTTGTAGTTCACAATTTTACGATTTTCTTGTAGCCATTATGCCAACTCATGATAATGAACAAGCCAATGCACGAAGAAGAATTGTATTTGCAAAGAATAGAGATAAAAACAACAAGAGACAACGTCTTCTTTACAGAGTTGCATGGCTACCTGTGGATATGTCTTGTCCTGTTTCTCTTCCCGAACCTTCCAAAAGACCTTCACTTCGACCATCTATGCTAAATCCATCAAGCACCCGCCTCGATGATGCACATCAATGATTTCGTAAAAAAATGGACCAACTGCATGATACGCATGTCTGCTCAAGTTGCAAAGAATGTTATCTTGGTATTGTAATTAAAAAAATCCACGATGCATATACTTGTTCTCATTGTATTCTAGAACGAAAAGGCCATTGCTTTTCATTCGAATATAATATGGATCCAGGAATCCAACCACCTGTACTCACAACACTTACATAGGTTGAAGAAATGATGATTAGTCACGCTAACCCAATTTTACAAGTTACACATGCTATGGTGCTCCATATAAATATTTTGGACATACTATTTGCTCCCCCCTGGACATTTCCAATATTTCCAAATGCCTGCCCCATTTAATATCAGAACTTGACATCCTTGTTGTCCACAAATGCAACTCTACAAAAAATCCATATGAACTGTTTGTTAGTCGTACACGTGTTCTTACTGCCCTTGAATACAAAATGGCAAATGACCCATACTACAAGGATGTACATGTCAAATTAGCTTCATTATCTTCAGTGCCTCTTGTCTCAACATACATTTCACCTAGGATTGCGCATGTTAATAACAATGATACATTATCTCATCAGGAAAGCTTGTCCTCTACAATTGAACCGCCAAATTCATTTCAACCCTATGATATCGAATCCTCCTCATTTATTTCAACACAACCTAATGCTAGAACTGAAGTTGAAGAAATTAGACAGTTGTTGCATATACCAAATACTCCACTACCACCTTCAATTGATTGGCCTCTTATGGGAATTTCACCTATCAATGAGTACAACATAGAAGGACTTCTTTCCATGGATTTTCCAACTTTGTTCCTCATAGGTGCAACAATGTTTAAACAACCACACATTCATGAGGTTTATATGCACGAATATGCACTTCACCTAATTCCATATCATGACAACAGATTTGGGAAACATCCTCGATTCCGCTACTACATATACACTATAATTATGCATCATCGGAGTAATGCTACAGCCTCTGTTTTTGTCAAAACTAATCTTGAAGATACACTACCTTCGACAATACTTGGACTTGTTAACCAATTGCAAGACATGCCTAATCAAAATACTGGTGAGTGGGTCACAAGGTTTGGATCTTAATTACATGGAACACGGTCATATTGGAACAAAAGTAAGGCTGAACTAACTAATATGACCAATCAACAAGGTACACCAACTTTCTTCTTTACCCTTAGTGCAGCCGATACAAAATGGCAAGATTTGCATGCTCTGATGCCTACTACACATTCTACCGGTTTAGCTCAATACTACCAATCCAAAGTTCACAACATCATATCAAATCCACATATTACATCACATTACATGAACAATAGATTCAAGACATTCCTTCAAGAGGTGCTTGAAAAAGGTTTTCATATAACGGATTCTTGGTGCAAGTATTTTACGATCTCTTCCTTCTTATTTTTCTCTTCGTATTTTTCACTTTATAGATTTTCATTTATAATATATTCATTTGCCTTCAATGCAGGTATGAATGGCAACATAGAGGATCAACACACATTCATGGTTTTATTTGGTTAGCAGATGCACCAAATATGAACACTTTAGATTGGGAAGATATTGTTGCAGTTGAAGCTGCAATTTTTTTTGACACATATGTTAGAGCTTGGAATCCTCGTGATACTCACTTGTCAACATCAGGGTTGCATCATTCTATAGAAAATGATCCATGCAGTCTTGCATCACCATCCATATTTGCATCAAACTACTCAGTTAACTATGAAGAACTTGTAAATTTTGTTCAAAGACACACTAGATGTTCATAATCAACTTGCCTTTGCAAAAAAGGAACATCTGTGAAATGTCGGTATGGTTGTCCATATCAGCTCCAAGCTGCTTCTTCATTATTCATTGATGCAAATGGACGTAAAACATACAATCCTACAAGAAATGATTCTGTTCTCAATATTCACAACCCTATCATGCTTTCAATATGGAGGGCTAATGTTGATTTCCAACTTGTTCTTTGTAAACATGTTGTCCTCAAATACATCTCATAGTATGCATCAAAAGCAGTTCCAAAATCGGAAAGCTACCATGCAATTCTCTCTCACCTTGCACATGCAACACCAAGTGACATTCCCATTCTTCAGCCAATCAAACAATTGCTTGCCCAAATAGTTGCAGAATGAGATATTAGTGCACAAGAGACATGCCACATGCTGCAAAAACTCCCACTTTTTCTTTGTAGCCGTCACTTCTTTTCGCTCAATGTAAGTCAAAGTGTCTTCTGACGTGTTTGTAATGGCACTAATAACATCCCTCCAACTCCGCCCTTTATATTTGAATACATGCAAAGACCACTAGCTCTTGAACATTTAACCCTAATTGAAGCTGCTCGTTCTTGGTATTTCTCTGCTAATAGGAAAAAAAATCCATTGAAACAAAACTTGCATCACAAAATTTTTAGAGTCTACCCACAATCCCTTTCCATTCCTGCCTTCGAATCTTCATCTTTTGAACCTTTTTGTTGGAGCGAACTTCTTCTATACAAATCTTTTTGTTGCATCCCTCACGATATTGGAACAACAACTTCTGAAATGATTTCTCATTGGCAACATATTAAAGGAACATATACTATCTGGCATGTTGAACATGCACAAGAAGAACCCTGTACACCTTTAACCGATGATTCAAACTTTGATGCTATTAACTTTCCGTTGTCCAATAACATGGATGAATGGGAACTTATTTCTCAAATGCGACTAGGCAACAACATTCAAATTGATGATCTTGAAATGCTTGGACATCGTGATTTTGACAAAAATCATGATTGGACACATAACAATATAACCAACAACTTGCATCACACATCGACATCATTTATTGACCTTAATCGCTTGTCCATGTAGCTACATGAATACAACTTATCGTTGTACAATTCACCTGATTCCTTGTCTCCCACACAATGCATGGCCTTTGATGTTGTCATTTCTCATTTTAGAAACACTACATCCGCTCCATCACTGAAAATGGTGATTCAAGGTACTGCAGGAACTAGAAAATCCTACCTGATATCTTGCTTAAAATCTGCACTACAAACTCCATGTGAACAAAGTGGCTGCGTACTTCTTATCCTTGATCCAAATGGTGTTTCTGCTTTTAATATACATGCATCTATAATACATTCTGCTCTTCGAATACCCATTGGTGAAATGCAACCCCTTGAAGGCCAATCCCTTGCAAAACTTCAAGAAGAACTCCGACATATTCGCTATATTCTCATAGATGAAATGAGCTTTATCAGACAAAAAATGTTGACTCAAATTGATGCACGATTACGTCAAGCTTTCCCCTCAAAATGTACAATGCCATTTGGTGGTTGTTCCATAATCCTTGTTGGTGACTTTGGACAATTTCTTCCTGTAAAGGACATCCCAATGTATGCAAGCTCATCCGTTGGAACAACTTTGTGGCGTACATTTGATACTTTTATCATGCTAGAAACAATTTTTTGACAACAAGGAAATAACCCTTCTCAAACTGCCTTTCAACAACTCTTGCTAGACCTGCGAAATGGAACACCAACTGTTGAAGACTAGGCACTCCTAATGACAAGAACAAGCTCATGCCTTTCAAATGTGGAAACCTGCTCTTTTCGACAATCTATCCAATTATATCCCACCAATATCTCTGTTGCACTGCACAATAAACACATGCTGAAAAAGTTTAATATACCAATTGCACATTGCTTCGTAGAACAAAGGAACATACATGGCTAGGGATCCATTGACGACGAGCAGTTGCCATTAAAGGTCCTTCTTGCTATTGGTCAACAAGTCATGTTAACTGCTAATTTATGGGTTCAAGTAGGAATTGTTAATGGCTCACTTGGAAAAGTCATTGACATTGTCTACAAGTCCAATGAACAACTTCCTAGCTTACCATATTTTCTTGTTGTTGATTTGCTCTATTACAAAGGACCCTTATGGGATGTTTTAAATCCTACTTATGTTACAATATCTCCTATAACAAGGGGATTCCGTAGGCAACTACCACTTCCGTAGTCTTAGGATTATTCATAGGTATGGTAGATGGTATGGATGGTGGTATTATATGTGTCATGACATGCATATCATCCTACAAACAATATTCTAAATTAGATATATAAGCTTGTGAGGAAGAGCCGCTCAAAGACAAGTCAATATCTAGTGAAAAATTAAAATTTTTGGGAGATGAATCTGGTAGACTGAGAGGAGGATTATCAAAGAAATGATATGTTATTTCTGATTCTGATATATTAGATACTAAATATATATTAGAGACATGAGAAAAGGATAGAACTCTGGCACTCAAAGCATAAGTTATATCACCTTGGAAGTGTGCACTATGACATTGTTCTGAGGAATCAACAAGCTTTTCTAGTTCATCTGGAAATTCGATCTTGTGCTTGTCAAGAAGCTGAGACATGATGTCCATATTATTCTTGAAACACTTATTCTCTGAATTAAAATCTTTTCTGCAATAAGAAAACTTGGATGTGCTCCCTTTCTTATTACCCTTCTTTACTGAATCTTCACCAGTAGGCTTTGAACTATCATCTTCAATTTCTGACTTTGACTTCTTCACAATTTGTTTCTCTTTTGATTTGACATTCTTGTTTCATTGAACCAAAAGAGAATGATCCTTTCCCTTGGAAGAATTAAGGACACCCATATATATCAATTTATCTTTCTCCTTTGTTAGTGAATCAAAAAAGAATTTAAAGAAGGCATTTTCCACTTAGGAAAAACAAGCCTAGTAGCATGAAAAGTAGACACAAAAACTGAGTAATCAGAACCCAATTTTGAAAGAATGGAAAGTATTAATTGATCATATTCTTTCTCAATCCCACATTGCTTGAGAATTAGAACAAGTGACTTGAACTTCGTGAAGAAACCCTCAATATATTCAAAATTGCTTGGACTCCGTGAGAATAACTCAATCTCCAATTGATGCGCTCTTAGCTCATCTTGAACTCCAAAGATGGACTCCAATTGAGTTCATACTTGGTTTGGAGTAGTCAAACCATCTAGATGAAAGAGTAGATCAGTATAAATAGAAAGGAAAATTAATCCACATTTTTCATCTAACCTATTATGCCACTTAGCTTTCTCAATCACAACATTGGGCTCATTCTCCAAAGCTAGAGTAACTCTGTATAATCCCCTACTGCGCAATAGAATGAATATTTTGGCTTTCCATTCATGGTAGTTCAAGGGAGTAATAATTATTGATGAAGGAGAATCCATATTGCTGAATTGAAGTGCTCAAGAAGAATCTCTCTGTAACATGCAAAACAAAACTAGGAGAAAAACTTGTAAGCTAGATAAGCTCTTCTTCAGAGAGGGATAGGAGATTGGATGCACTCCTCAAATATGTAGAACTTGATCAAACTTGATGCTCTGATACCATGTAGAAATAATATATCAATTCTATGAGAAATTATGCTAAGAATAAGCACAGGAAATAGATCTTTCTACTAAGAATCCTCACAAGCATACACAGGAAAAATAGAGAGAAGAAAAGAGACTGAATCATATGAATGAAGAGATGAATATTGGTGTGTATCCTTTCATTTAATAATGATGAATAATAGTATACATAAATAGTACATATCTCATAGGAAAATCTATTTGTATGGATACAACTCATAAAGCTCAAAAAGGCTGACTTACTAAAATATAGCAAACCCCCATAGGTGGATAAAGCACTTCCCAAATCTATCAAGGAACTCACGAATTGGAAAAATCATGAGTGAGTTGTCAAGGGAGATGGAAAAACATGCTAATCCTGAAAAATGGAGAAAAATTCATGAAAGGTGGGTTGGAAACAAAAGGACCCAGTTTCCTAGTTTGACTAGCTTTACCTTATCCACAGAAAAGCTGGAAAAGCTGAATAAAGAAGAATCTGCTGTAATGTGTCGTATACTAATTTTGGATGGTCAAAAGGTGGTCAAGATCAACCCAGAATCAGAAATAAATCTTTCCTGGGATATAGATGGCATGTATTGACTTTGAGGTGCAAGTAGATGCTAACTAATTAAGCTAGTGGGTGAATAATTAATCAAATAATGATTAATTATTTTATCCTAAGTTATGTGTGGGTTTAATATATTCCAACACATATCTCTCAAGCATCCCAACCATGGAAATCATTTCCACTTCCCCATACAACACAAGGAAGGCCTATTGTTTCTCTTCTCAACATTCACTTAGAGTACCCAACCCTTATAGTGCTCCTTAGTGTGCGCATAAATAGTCTAACCTTCTATATTCTTTTAAATAACCCTTTGTAACATCAGTTCATTACTTCTCAAGCATCCTAGAGAAGAAAATAAATAATGGGTAAAGGTTCATATCTTTCCCAAACTCTATGCTCACTTACAAACATATTCTTCACTTTAATATCTACAATTTTCCCCATCACAATGATAATTTATGGTTATTTTCTTAGTCTAGTTATGGGGTATTGAGAAAACAATGTGAACACTACGTAGTGTATGAATTTTGCCTGGAAAATGATTGATAGAATCCAATGGATATGAGAGTATTGGTGAAAAAATAACCGACATTACTTTTGATCATAAAAGGAAGGACTATTGTAATTGTCATAAAAGTATATTCATCCCACGCTTTCATAACTATATCAGAAAAATTTCCCACTAACCTCACACATGCATTCAATGATTAGATTTAATAAGTAAAAAGGAGGTGAATGGTTCATTTAAGGCACATGGTATAAACATATGATTTCTAAGGCTAACACTTGGAAAAAGAGGATGTAATCGCTCATAGGCCCTATTTCATTTCCCTCCCAAATGGAATGATATCACCTCTAGTGCTCTTTACTCAATCATCTTGGACCATTTAATTATTTTCCAAAATAATATTTGCATATATTTTGAGTCATCATGACAATCCAACCACATGGTCCATATGGAAATATTTATATTATAAATTCTTACCATTCATTAGTTTGGCCTTGGCCTTGAGCTCAACACTAGGAATCCATACTAGCATATTTACATCATTTACACAATTTCATTCAATTCATTCCAAGGGTCAAAACAAGGGGTATTACAATCCCCCCCCCTTGGAATAACACCATCCTTGGCGTTTTCTCAAAATTAGAACAAAAATGGATATTCATGTCTCATGGCATACTATAGCTCCCATGTAGATTGATAGGGCCAAAGTGCTTCCATTGCACCTTTACATGCCTGATGGCTCAGTTCCAGAGCAATGCTACTTTGATATCGAGGTTTCAAGGGGATTTTCTTGGAATTTTCTCGATGGTTCCACTTGAATCACATGGTTAGGTTCATTTACATATTTCTTAAGCAAATAAACATGGAAAACATTATAAAATCTAGTGTTAGGAGTGAATGTAATTCTATATACAACTGGATCTATCCTCTCAAGTACTTCCACAATATCTGAGTGAAAATTTGGCGCAACTTACAACTTTTAAGGATTTTGTTTTTGGCCTCACTTAGAGGTAAACATGATCCTGAACATTAAATTCCATGCACTTGATTCTAATCTACATATATTTTCTATCTATCTTGGGATGCCTTCAAATTCAACCTAATCTTTGTAACCCCTTATTCTATTTCCTTAATCATTTCTAGACCAAGCACAATTTTGTTCATTGGATCATCCCAATTAATTTGTGTCCTACACTTTCTACCATATAAAGATTTAAATGGACTCATTATCAATGATGTTTAATGCCCATTCTTATACACAAAATATACCAAGTGTTAATCATCCTCCTACTTGGATGGCTTGTCCATCACTTACATGTGAAATATGCCTTCAATGAACCTTCTATTTTCCCATCTATTTATGGATGGTAGGTAGTGCTAAAATTCAATCACAGACCCAAATATACCAAAGGATTTTTCCAAAAGTTAGATGTAAAACTTGTTTCTTGGTCGGATACAATTGCTTTGGGTAAACTATGTAGTTTGAATATTTCTTTCATAAATATCCTTGCTATCTCATAAGACTTGTGAGCATATTTAACTGGAACTTGTTGGGTATATGTTATATTCTTTGCATGTGCATATGGAGGGGAGGTGCGCATGTTAGCGCTACAGCTCAGTGATCCCAAAGGCACCTTCGACGGAAATAGGTCGTAGGCCATTTCCAATGCGAGCGCAGTGAGCAAATTTTTTTGGCTATTTATAGATTTTATGGCTATTTATAGCTATTTGTGGCTATTTTTAGAAGTTGTCTAAAAATATGTAACTTAATCCCGGTTAAGGGATTGGAGTCTTTTTCTAATCCGGTTAACCGATTAGGGTATTTGGATGTTGCGGAATACCTATATTTTGTATTGTGAGGATCTCATAATGTAATGAAGAGAAAATATGAGGTGTGGCTCCAAGGTTTTCTGGTTTTCTCGGTTAAGGGTTTCCAGGGTAAATCTCTGTGTTTATGTGTGAATGATGTGTTGTGATCTCTATTTTGCTTGAAAGAATCTGTATGCTTTGCTTCTCTGCATAGGTTTAAAACTTACGTGTGGTATCGAAGCTCGATTTTGGCATTAGGGGGACGCCTTTGCTGCTAAGGGTTCGACACAGTTGATAGATCTCGGGTCTGTGATAAACTTGGGTTTAGTGGGAGCTTTGCAGTGTTGATTTTTGCATTGAAAGAGAATGGTGAGCACTTCAAGAATCGAGATCGAGAAATTTAATGGCCAAAATTTTGAGCTATGGAAGCTCAAAATGGAGGATCTTCTGGTAGATTGAGAACAGTGGATTGATGTGGATTTGGGAACAAAACCCACTGCAACGTCATAAGAAGATTGGGATAAAGTAGAAAGAAGGGCGAGGAGTACAATACGATTGTGCTTATCAGACTCTGTGTTGTTGAACGTATCTGGTGAAGATAGTGCAGTAAATCTATGGGCAAAACTAGGGAGTTTGTATCAATCAAAATCCCTTGTGAACAAGCTGTTTCTGCAAAAGAAGTTGTTTCACCTTAGAATGGATGAGAATGACACTGTAACAGAGCATTTGAATGTCTACAATACTCTGGTAAGTCAGATAACCTCTGTTGGCATTAAAATGGCTGAAGAAGATAAATGTATTACATTATTATGTTCTTTGTCGGATTCCTGGGACAACCTAATTGTTGCAATAGGTAGTCACTAGCCAGGAGACCTTAAAATTTGATGAAATTGTATCATCCCTACTATCAGAAGAGATGAGGCAGAAAACCATGGATAATCATAGCATGGATGCCTTGTCTGTGAGAGGTCACCCCTAGGAGGGAAACAAAAATAAAGGATCTGGGGGGAGATCTAAATCTAAGGGTAGATCTAAATCCCCAGGAAAAGGAATAAGGAAGTGTTGGAAATGCGGTAAAGCTAGGAACTATAAAAAGGATTGTAGATCTAATAATGTTGAGAAAGCAAAGGGATATGAGGATATTCCTTCCACAGAGGTGAAGAACTCCTCAGAAGAAGGATGTAACACCCCGTTTTGACATTTCTACCTGAACTACTATTATATGTTGTATTTGTTTGATTGTGAGACCTCGTCGGTTTGACGACACTATGGACATATGG
>LPNX010921318.1:35358-65616 GCA_001517045.1 Pseudotsuga menziesii
AACTCTGGGCAGAAGCAGTGGAGACAACATGTTACTTGGTAAACCAATCACCCACATCAACATTGATTGATAAAACTCCACAAGAGGTATGGACTGGTAAGAAACCCTCTATTAAGCATCTGAAAGTTTTTGGTTGTGATGCTTATGTACATGTTCCAAAGGAGAAAAGGAGCAAGTTGGATAACAAAGCTGAGAGGTGTATCTTTATTGGCTACAAAGATGGTATGAAAGGGTATAAGCTTTGGAATCCTATAACTAAGAAGACTGTTTACAGTCGAGATGTTGTGTTTCGAGAGGTCAAAGAAGTCCCCAGACAGGAAGTGAATCCAATGGAAAAGGAACCAGAGAAAATAGAGTTTAAGTTAGAAAGTGAAGAATCTGACTCAATAGAAGAAGCAGAATCAGAAGAAGAAGAACCTCATACTCCAGTTTTGAGGAGATCATATCAAGAAATAAGGCAACTGGAAATGTATTCCCCTCCTGATTTTCGCTCTCATTTTGCTATGTCTGTTACTGATGATGATCCTAGAAATGTGAAGGAAGCTATTAATTCAGAGGATAGTGATCTCTGGAAAAAGGCCATGGATGAAGAAATGGATTCCTTGGACAAAAATGAAACTTGGAAGCTAGTCCAGTTACTAGCTGGGAGAAAAGTCGTTGGGAGCAAATGGCTATTTAAAAAGAAGCTGAATGCAGAAGGTAAAGTGGATAAGTATAAATCCCACTTGGTAGCAAAGGGATATTCTCAGGTAGAGGGGATTGATTTTGGTGAAATATTTTCTCCAGTTGCAAAATTAACTTCTATTAGATTTCTTCTTTCTATTGTTGCTGCTTTTGATCTTGAAGTAGAGAAGATGGATGTGAATATAGCGTTCTTACATGGGGATCTAGAAGAAGAAATATACATGAAACAACTAGAAGGGTTCATAGTAAAGGGAAAGAATGAGTTGGTATGTAAACTAAAGAAGTCCCTTTATGGTCTAAAGCAATCTCTAAGGATGTGGTACCAAAATTTTGACACATACATACTTGGATTGGGGTTTGTGAGAAGCAAAGTTGATCACTGTGTATATTCCAAACAGGTTGGTGATCTCTTCATTAACATAGTTCTGCATGTTGATGACATGTTGTTGATTGGAAACAAAAAAGATGTTATAAAGGAGGTGAAGTCTCAATTGTCCTCCAAGTTTGATATGAAAGATCTCGGTGTTGCAAACTTCATTCTGGGAATGGAGATAAGAAGAGATCGTGCAAACAAAATGATCAGTTTAAATCAAAGAAAATATGTTGAGATGGTACTACAAAGATTTAACATGCAGGAAAGTAAGCTGGTCAAGGTTCCTATTCCTGTAGGTGCAAAGTTATCTGTAGAGCAGTGTCCCAAGACACAGGAAGAAGAAGAAGACATGTCACGGGTTCCATATGCTAGTGCAGTTGGTAGTTTGATGTATGCAATGGTCTGTACAAGACTAGACATTGTTCATGCAGTGGGAGTTTTGAGCATATATATGTCAAAACCAGGAAAGGAGCACTGGATAGCTGTAAAGAGGGTCTTCAGATATTTGCGTGGCACCACAGATTATGCAATCTGCTACCAAGGAAGGCCTGGACCAGATAGAGTAATAAATGTACATGGATTTGTTGATGCAGACTGGGCTAGAGACCTTGATCATAGAAGATCTACAAGTGGGTATGTGTTTAACCTATTTGGAGGAGCTATCAGTTGGATGAGCAAGAGACAAGCTGTAGTTGCACTCTCAACTACAGAAGCTGAATACATGGCAGCCACTCATGCAAGCAAAGAAGCTGTGTGGTTGCAAAGATTGTGTTCAGGCATTGGGTTTGTATAGAAAGGTGTAAGGTTAGAATGTGATAGCCAAAGTGCAATCTTCCTGGCAAAGAACCTTGCTTATCATGCTAAGACAAAGCATATTGATGTGCAATATCACTTTGTGAGAGATATGGTTGAAGAAAAGAAGGTGCTGCTAGAGAAGGTTGACACTGTGAAAAATGTTGCAGACTCATTAAAAAATTCTGCTAGTACAGAGAAGTTCTCTTGGTGTAGAGAATCCATGGGCATTGATGCCCTGAACCTGTGACTTTATGAGTACATGACTCATTGCTATGCAACGGAAACAACAAGTGGGAGAATGTTGGGTATATGTTTTATTCTTTGCATGTGCGTATGGAGGGGAGGTGTGCATGTTAGCACTGCAGCTCGACGATCCCAAAGGCACCTTACAGCTTGTTTCTGATGAAAGCGCAGCGAGCAATTTTTTTTGGCTATTTATAGATTTTATGGCTATTTATAGCTGTTTGTGGCTATTTTTAGAATTTGTCAAAAGATATGTAACTTAATCCTGGTTAAGGGATTTGAGTCTTTTTCTAATCCGGGTTAACGAATTAGGGTATTTGGATGTTGCGGAATACCTATATTTTGTATTGTGAGGATCTCATAATGTAATGAAGAGAAAATAGGAGGTATGGCTCCAAGGTTTTCTGGTTTTCCCGGTTAAGGGTTTCCAGGGTAAATCTCTGTGTTTATGTGTGTGAATGATGTGTTGTGATCTCTATTTTGCTTAAAAGAATCTGTATGCTTTGCTTCTCTGCACATGTTTAAAACTTACAGAACTAAATGTATTTCCTTAGATAATTTATCCACCACAACTATGATAGAATCATGTTTTCTTGAAGTAGTTGGTAACCCAGTTATGGAATCCATAATTACCACTTCCCATTTCCATTTTGTAATTGGAAAAGGTTGTAATAAAATTGCTTGGTGTTGATGTTCAACCTTTACTTGATGGCTTTTCATACACCTATAAATATACTCAACTATATATTTTTTCATTCTTGATTAAAAATATTCCCTCCTTGCTGTAGCAATTGTTTTCTAGTATCCTAAATAACCATAATATAACATTTTATGGATTTCATCAATAACATGTCTTCTCAAATATACATAGTTAGGAATATACATTCTATTCTTATAGGTAAGAATTCCATCATCCTCCAAATGATATCCTTCATAACTCATTTCCAAATTTTATTGTTGTAAGTTATCCTTTACTTGCACATAGTGATCATATTCAACAAGGGAATTAACAATCCCTTGCCTTAAATTTGTTTAGCAGTTACTAATGGATACCACATGCATTACATGTATTTGTCTATTGAGTGCACCGACCACTTTTTTTTCTTTCCCTTTTATGTGTTTGATTTCAAAATCAAATTCACATAAAAATTCTAGCCATCTAGCTAGGTTACCTTGCATTTCATGTTGTTTCCTCAAATACATATTTTAGACCATGGTTGTCAATTCTAAACTCAAATTTCCTACCCATAAAATAATGCCTCCATATTTTCAAAGCAACAAGCTCTAAATCGTGGTTAACATAATTTATTTCATGTTCCTTTAGCTTTTTTTAATCATAACAAACCACATGATTGTATTGCTTAATAAGTCCCCTAATTCTTTGTTTACATGCATTAGTACAAATGACAAAATCCTTTTCTAGATTTCAATTTTCAGAATTGGAGCACTCTTGAGAAACTTCTTCAATAGCTACAAGCTTTCCTCACATTCTTCTGTCCACTCAAATTTTATTCCCTTGTTTTGCAAATAAGTAATGGGATGTGCAACATTGGAGAATCCCTCAACAAGCCTCCTATAATAACTAGTGAGACCCATAAAATATCTCCCAATTGACACATTCTTTGAATTTTTCCAATTCATAATGGCCTCAATATTTTTTAGATCCATATATATTCCTTCCTTTGAAATAATGTGACCCAAATAATGAATTTTCCTTTGGTAAAAATTGTATTTATTTAGATTTGCATACAACATATGTTCTCTTAACACTTGCAAAACCATTCTCAAATGTTCTTCATGCACCTAATCATTCTTAGAATAAATAATGATATCACCCAAAACAACTAGCACAGACTTATCTAAGTACTTACTGGAAAAATTATTCATGAGATACATGAATGTAGCTGGTGCATTAGCGAGATAGAATGACACCACAACGAACTCATAATTTCCAATATACCTCATTCTAAATATTGTATTGTGGATGTATTCCTCTTTGATTTTGAATTGATGGTAACTAGAACTCAAATCAATCTTTGAAAATACCTTTGCCCCTCTCATTTGGTCAAATAGGTCATCAATTTGAGGTAAAGGGTACTTGTTTTTCATCGTAAAATTATTTAGTTTATTGTAATCAATGCATGAAGTGAGAGTTCCATTATTATTTTTCACAAATAACACCAGTGCTTCGTGTTACATGGAAATTATGTCATCACCATGATACTAAACTATGTACCTTCAACCTTGCCACAATCCTTGAAGTACCTTTGATAAAACTTACCTGGAAGATGAGAGTCATCAAATTTTCCCCTTTAGACAACTTAGTTAGCAACAATGGAATATGTTTCTATTTGACAACTTGCAACACTCTTTATTGTTCCAGGTTTCCTTCTAACAACTTGAGACAGTTTCACAGGTTTATTTAATGTAGATTGCGACACCCCTTATTGTTGCAGGGTGCTTTTTGAGCAGGGTGTGACACTGTCTATATGGATGGAAAAAAAGAAGGTATGAGGATATTTTAGAGAGAATCCCTCATGGATGGATATCCCCTCCTATTTGGGTGGATCTCAACCAAATTCCACACTTTTTGGGATCTTACCCTATCATTCTCCTCTCTTTCTCTCATATCCTCCTTACCCCTTTTCCCTATAATTGCAATATCATTCCCATGGGAGAGGGGGTTAGAGTTCATAATAGCTTAATTCTAGAGAAATTGTGATAGAGAGTTGAACCTTTGGTATCTATTCTCTTGAGGCAAGGTGACAAGCTAAGGAAAATGACCCATTGGAAGGACCTTCACAACATCAAGGAAAAGGTAGTAAGCATTTTCTCACATTTGATATATATAATACAATAATTCATTCCTTTCACCATAAATATTTGTCTTATGTGATCTAAATCTTTAGAGCATTTTCCTTGGCTAATTGCTTAGATATTATAATTAGTATGTTATTGCTTTCACTTGTGTTGTCTTTATCTATAAATCATCAACCAAAACAAAGGAGATGGAAGGCTTGACTAGTGAGGAAAAACTTCAATCATAAGGTATGAGATCCATTCACTAGTCAATACTTTGACTGCATGATCTAAGGGAAGTAGTGTATTTTGTACTTTTTGTTTTAGTTCAAACCATTTGGGTTAGGGAGTTTAGTATTTCTCTGCATCGACCAAATAATCCATAAACACTCTACATGAAGACACACTTGGTTAAATGTATTTCTTTTCCATCAACTCTTGTAATTTCATTTCAATCTCTATCAATTATAGAGTACTCATTCTATAAGGTGTCTTGGACACTGGTGCAACTCCTAGCACAAGATCGATTGTGAAATAAATATCCCTTCTTGTAGGAACTCGTACCACTTCATCATGGAACACGTCACTGAATTCTTGCAAGACTTGATAGTCCTTCAACTTGGGAACTTCATTTTCTGATCTATCTATTAAATGGACTACATATAAATAACATTTTTTCATTAAACATTTCTTTAATCGCAAGTCTGAAATATGTCTATATAAACCTTCTTTGGGTTTCCATTTACTAGCCTTTTGTTTCATTCTTCATCAATGCATTCAAAATTCCTTTTGTATAAATTAAGTTGAATTTGATGTGTTTCCAACCAATCCATTCTAATGAGTACATCACAAGAAACAAGTGGAAAATATTCAGATTTCCCCATGTGAACAGTCCACCCATCTCTAATACAAATTTCTCTACCATTTCATTAAATTTTCTCTTGGTCCTAATGGCTAGTTGGATCGGCCATGATTGATTACACTTTCTTCTCTCAAAATAAAAAAATATCAACAATTTTAGGAGTGACATAACTATAAGTATATCCGGGTTCAATTAAAACATATGTAGATTTCTTAGCAATCTTACCTTTAGCCTCAACCACAATTTATTGATGATGTTCTTCGTGGTCCTCTAGTGCAAGATGGATTCTAAGGATAGTCCCATCTACATCACCAACATTTTCAGCTTCTTGGATGTTGTGAACATTCTTAGTAATTTCATTGCGTTGTAGTTTAAATTATAAGCAACCGGTCCTCTGCACATTACCAACATTGAAACTGTTCTCTTGGCTTATCTCCCATAAATTTTGTTGGATTATCCTCTCCATATGATGGTTTCCTTTACTGATTTATGAAATGACGAGGCTTGAATCCCTTCCTTATTTGATCAAACTTCTCCTTCTTATATCTCTACACCTTATGAAATTCTAGCTTTTGTTTTGAACATAATAATACTTAGCATTCCTTATAGTCTCATCTAGAATTTGAGGTTCATCAAATTAAATTTGGTTATTGTATAATTGAGGTAATCCACATAGAAAAATTTAAATTTTTACCTTATCATGTTTGATACACTTAACATACCTCATAAGCTCTAAGAATTTATTTGCATATTCATCCATAGTTATTTTCCCCAACTTTAACTTGTGGAATTCTTTGATTTTATTATCATCTTACTTATAAGAGTGATACTTTTGCTTGGAATAATTCTTGAATTGCTTTCAAACAATATTTCTTTCATTGATACTGTTGACTTTCCTAAGGTGATCCCACCATAATAATTCTATTCCATTAACATTAAATATGGTCACCCTTGCCATAATGTTCTTAGATTAGTTATAACTTTGAAAATACTTCCTCATCCCAAGAAGCCAAGCCTCAACTTCTTGCCTAGATTTGATTTCACCATCAAAGGTAGGGGGTTTGGATTCCCAAAATTATCCACGTGAGTTGTATTTTAAAGGTATCTTCCTCTTATTCTTGCAATATGAAGAACTTGTATTACTTATGGAGTCCTAAGAGACAAATGATTCACTAGCATAAAACTCTGGTGTATATGTCCCATCTCTAAAAATTATTCTTGAGCTACGAGACATATTGTGAGAATGTCTCCTAGATCTATTTTTACTATTATCATCATTATTTGAGCTTTTCCCATGACAGATTCTCCTCTATATGTTTGTCAATATTTTAACCATGACTACATTTATTTGGTTCTGTTGTTTTTGAGCTCTAATAAGCCTTTCATTATCGTCTCTACAAATTTGTAACTCCACTCTTAGACTTCTCATGATTTCTACAATATTTGGAGGAGTTACTTGGTTTCTATGGCCATTATATTATGTCTTTTCATTTTTAACATGTATATTTTATCGCATGGCATATGTTTTAGCTTCCTAAGGATACTATGCATAATTCATGGTGATATTGTCCTTGGCCCAACCAAGACTAAAGACTTTTTAATTGCACTATCTTGAATGTTGACCCCTAACCATATTTTATATGGTATTTCATCTATCAAATGTTTCATATAATTACACTTTTTAGTTGCATTACATCCTCATAAAATTATAAAATTAAATTTTATGCGTTCTAGAAACTACCCATATTGACAAGTTTTGTCAAATTAAGGCTACATGCTCTTTTATGTTCAATTTTGAGAATAGTTGATGCACTTCTTCATAATATGATCATGTAAATTTGTTCTCCTATAATCATATTTCTAAGGACTATAACCATGCTCAATTTTGATCTTAGAGCTAAAAGTTATAGGCCCTCAGAATTACCAAATTTGCATCTAGTCTCAGATACCAACTTCAACCACATGTGGAAGAAAATTGAGGAGAAGCATAATATTTTATTTATTTATTTATGTATGTCACTATTAATATTTATAATATAGATTAATAAAAAACTTTAAGATATCTAATATGATGCTCCAGTCAATTTGTACATTTTTTTGGAATTTACCACTTTATCATTTTTACATTTTTTTCCAGAGTTTGGATTTTTTAGCGAAATCTTCCATCTCAGAAACAAAGCAAATTTGGAATAAATTTCTTTAAGAAAATTTGTTCATATAATTGAGAAGGTAAAATCTTGAGAAAATAATTTTTATGGTTTTGACATCTTGGGTCACTATTATTTCCTACATGTTTTCCAAAATCAACAAAATGTTATCCCAAATAAAAGATTTTGGCCTATTTCTGCATCTTTTCTCCACACAACTTGGAATTTGGATAATACCTCTATGGTTTTTCTTTGTGCCTGGTTAATTGCCACACTATAGAAATCCCAGCCCCAATAAGGCCCATGCGAAATAACTGGAAATAAGTCTTCAAAAGTCACTAATTACCCATTTCTAGAAGGTTGGATTTGTGACGTGCCCGTGACTCTCTCTGGTGCTTTGGTATTCCTCTTAATTATGAATACACACAAAAAATTCCAGCAACTCCTAAGTTAATCTATTTCTATTAATGCCAACACAATTTTTTGGCTTCAGAATTATTTTACACTTGTCATCTGCTAACATGGCAGGATGATGACATCTCATGATATATGGGTGGAAATTGTGGCTATATACCCCATGTGGCATACCTTGGTTCCTTTCATGTCATCCATCTCTTTATCCCTTCTCCATATCGTCATGATACTTCAAAATATCACAAGCCATTGATATGATTTCCTCAATCAATCCTGGTCATTCATGATGCTTGATTCTCTCGAATATTTTTGGTTGGATCTCGTAATGAATTATTGACCATTTATTTAATCTCCATATTGAATATCCATCATTCATGGAAATTCAACATGTGCTAGGTTTCATTCACCTTCCTTTTCATAAATGATCCATATCTCATAATCTTGTGGACCTAACTTAATCTCAATAGTTCGTGGCCTTGTCCCTTTTGTTAAAGCCCATTCAATTTCATGTGCGTGAATGGTCACGATTGAATAATGTAACATGCATGTTCAAATCTTAGTTGTTCACGGTAGTATGGGAATATAATAAACCCACTTAATACTTAGGATACACTTTATTAATCATTATTTGATTAATTTCCAACCCATCCTCCATGATTTTCTCTCTATATTCCAAGATTAACATGTTTTTTCCATCATTCATGACAAATCACTTATGCTTTTGATAATTCATGAGGTTCTTGATTGATTTGGGAAGAGCTTTAGCCACCTATGGGGGTTTATCATATTTGGTAAGTCTGATTTATGAGCTAGCATGAGTTGTCTTCCACCAACTAAATTTTCCTTTATAGGGATGTATTACTATTGTAATAATCAATAAATCAAGTCATTGGTTCAATAACTAATTATTTATTGGATCACTTCTCTTGTATTTAGTCTCTTTATTATTCTCTCTATTTTCCTTGTGCATACTTGTGAGAATTATCTTAGTAGCAATATCTACCTCCTGTGCTTCTTCTTTGCATCAAGGATATTTTACTAATGGTACAAGAGCTGCAATTTATACATGGTATCAAAGCCAGGCTGTTCAAGTTCAACAAAGTTGAGGATCTATTTGTTCTCTCTATCAGAGCGCATCCAGTCTCCTATTCCTCTCTGAAGAAGAGTTTGTTATTAATCTTACAATATTTTCTCCTAGTTTTATTTGTGCAAGTTGTAGAGAGTATCTCATTGAGCGAATCGACATCTCAAAATGGATTCTTCTTTAGCTATGATCCTGAATCCCTTCAACTATTATGAATGGAAATCCAAAATTGGCATTCTATTGTACAGTAAGGGACTCTACTATGGATTTAGAAAACGAACCAAATTCTATGGTTGAGAAAACTAAGTGGCATAATAGGCTAGATGAGACCTATGGATTGTTTTGCCTCTCCATTTCCCTCGATCTACTCTTTCATCTAGATGGTTTTAATACTCCAAAACAAGTATGGACCAAACTTGAGTCTCTCTTTGGAGTTCAAGATGAGTTAAGAGTGCATCAGTTGGAGAATGAGTTATTCTCATTGAGTCCAAGCAGTTTCGATTCTATTGAGGGTTTCTTCACCGAATTCAAGTCACTTGTTCTATGGCTCAAGAAATGTGGGACTGAAGAAAAGGAATATGAATTGATCCTTTCTATCCTATCAAAATTGGGTCCTGAATACTCAGTTTTTGTGTCTACATTTCATGCTAATAGGATTGTTATTTCTAATTGGAAAATTCCTTCTTTGAGAGCATTATTTGATTCACTGACAAAGGAGAAAGATAAATTGATCCATATGTGTGCCCTTAGATATTTCAATGGAAAGAATCATGCTCTCATAGTTCAAGGAAGCAATAATATCAAGTACAAAGAGAAGCAAATTGTGAAAGAGAAGAAGCTGAAGTCAGATAATGAAGATGAAAGTTCGAAGCCTACCGATGAAGGTTCAATGAAGAAAGTCAAGAAGAAAGGAAGTAAATCCAAGTGTTATTATTGCATAAAGGTATTTTATCCTGAGAATAAATGTTTCAAGAAGAACATGGACATAATGTCTCGGCTTCTTGAGAAGCACAACATCAAAGTTCTAGATGAGCTAGAGAAGCCTGCTGATTCTTCATAACACTATCATAGTGCGCAATTCCAAGGTGATATAAACTATGCGTTGAGTGAAAAATTAAATCCTTTCCTCACATATCCAATATATATTTACCTTATGATATATCAGAATCATAAATATCAGTTTCTTTCTTTGACAACGCACCTATCAGTCTCCTAGATTCATCTCTCATTGATTGTGATTTTTTACTAGATCCTGACTTGTCTTTAAGAAGCTCTTCCTCACTCCATAATTATGATTTAGAAGCATGTTTGCAGGATGATATGCATGCCATGAAACCATTCATACCACCATCCATACCATCTACCATACATCTGAATACTCGTAAGACTATACAAACCCCAAGTTCACTAGATGATTCCTCATTGGTTTCATATGCAGTGTTACTTATATTTAATAGTTTCAAGTCTTGCCTATTTTTTACCGGTTGGTTATATATGTCCTTAGTAATCATTGCAATTATATTACACATGTTTGGATATGTTATAAACTCTTCTGGTTCAGATCTCAAGTCCATCCATCATTCATATTTTTACATCCATCAGTTTTACCCAATTGGTCATACTTTTCCTAGTCTAGCCCTATATCCTCATGGAGACACTAAAAACTTTGTCTTTTCTATTGCATATGATAATATTTATAATATATCATAGTATTTTTAGCCTCATATCATATATGGGAAGGTTCTACATCATATTTGAAGAATGATATGTGATCCACATCACAATTTTGCAGCTATACAAGGAACTGATTGTGTTACTGATTGTCTTAATTTTTGTACTCTTTGGAAGGGAGTATGCAAAGATATATTTTCCATTTCAGATTGTGTTTTCATATCATATTTTTATAGCAGAAAGAAGCATTCAGATAATTCTCCTACTTCATCAGATGATGAGATACAAGGAGTCTCTCCTCTTCTTTCTTGTAGGTTCTACACTCTAGTGCATGATCATGGAGTTTTGTTGGTCCCAGAAATGTCCCCTTTTGACCACATTTACCTATCCCTTTTTTCCTTATCTTACTCCATTATATACACCAAATAGATGTTTTCCTTCACTTAATACAGGTATGGTTAATTATTGTCTTATCTTCTAGTACTTATGATTGTTGTAATCATGGCTCTATATCTTGAATTATGCTAACATATGGTGATTTTATAAAGATAATTCGAGATGTAAAGGATATAGGTGTAGCATGCTGAATGAGTCAAGAGAGAGATGAACATTCATTACTGAGATGACCTCCACCTATTCCATCTCTACACAAAGGATTCAGTCAAAGGTTACTATTCCACGCAAGCTGTACAAGGGCGGCTGCAATTGGCTTGGCTGCAACAGATTAAGATGCAACAGTGCGCCGCTACTCAAGGGTAGCTGCAACTGATGGAGCACCTTCTAGATTGATCATGTTATGTCATTACTGGCTTGAGTAACAACCTTATTGTATTTTCTGCTTCTATCTTGCCCACAGCTGTAACAGTGTATCGTGATTGGGGTAGCCTGAAGATCAGAGATCTTCATGGCTGCCCGATGTTAGATTTTTATCATTCAAGCTAACATAACATTAGGATATTTAACTGAGAGAAAAACAAGCACAACAATCAAACACAAGAGACAATGAACACCGTGTTTTTCCTCGGGGAAACCATAAATGGAGAAAAGCCCGTAACTTCCTTAGAGATAGAATCAACACCAAAGTGAAACCCAAAACTAGTAAGATGATCTCCCGACAACAGTAGTCTCTCTCTTGTCCCAGAAACTTCTCCTCTCACTCATGCGCCCCAATGAGTGAGTGTGTGTGTGTGTGTGATAAATATAGAGGCTCACTCTCTATTTATATTCTTTCATTCACTTGAAACCCACTCCAACATGTCGGCCTCACTTAACAATTACTTACAAGAGCCGACATCTCTAGGAGTGTCTAATAACCCTAGTGCCCCACAACTTGTGGGGAATTTTCCTCCTCCGACCAACAAGGAGGTTTATCCTTAACACAATGGTGGGGACTATTGCCTCGACTTACAATGACTCACCTAGGGTCGACTTCTCTAGGATAGTATAATAACCCTAGGGCCCCACAACTGCAGGGACTTTAACCCTTGACCAATAGGAGGGTTACCCACAATGACTTGACATGACTTGTTTATATTATAGAAACTTACTAGAATAAACATCGAGGTATGACATGACTCAATTACATTACAGACACATCCTGGAATAAACATCAGGGTACAATACATAAGATATACGGATGAATACATTCCGAAGTTACAAATACATCAACACTCCCTCTTAACTAGGAAGGTATTCTCTCGACACAATTTATCAGTTCAAGTCTTCTTCTTTGTATCATCTGGATCATCATCGAGTCCTCATCATATTCACCTTCAAGTCATCTCCATCTTTAATTCATCTTCATCATCGGATCTGGATAATCACTCGATCTGGATCATCATCACTGGATCTAGATCATCACTCGATCTGGATCATCATCACTAGATCTGGATCATCACTCGATCTGGATCATATTCACTGGATATGGATCATCACTCAATCTGGATCATCTCTAGTTCTGGAACATCTCTGCTGGATCATCATCATGGGTGCTATCTCTTGATTCTTCTTGTCACAGGAAGTTCTACAGAGCCAACTCTTTTTCATGCTGGTTGTAGGCCTACCCTCCATGTAGGTCTTTTCCAGCACTTATATCTGACCCTAAGTTATAATGGCCCACCCAACACTTACATCTGATCATGTAGGAACTGATCCTATAATCCTATCAGAAAGGCAATGCCCAACACTCACATCTGAGCATGTGGGAACACCTCCCACAATCCTGTCAGAAAGGACCAACACTCACATCTGTCAACCAATGATTGGAAAGGCCCAGCACTTACACTTGGCCATGCGAGGAACCAATATTCCTCCATGCCAAAAGGATCTGCACTTACATCTAACAACCAATGTCAGAAAGGCTCAACACTTATATTCGACCATGCAAGGAACCAATCCTTCATGCCGAAAGGGCTTTGCACTTACATCTGACAACCAATGTCAGAAGGGCGTGTACTCACATCTATTATTGTAGGAACAAATCCTAAAGTCATATCAGAATGACCCCCATTCCCAGACTGAGCTACCTGGT
Organism: Pseudotsuga menziesii; assembly: GCA_001517045.1. Classification (NCBI taxonomy): domain Eukaryota; kingdom Viridiplantae; phylum Streptophyta; class Pinopsida; order Pinales; family Pinaceae; genus Pseudotsuga; species Pseudotsuga menziesii. The sequence continues at coordinate 48,961 of LPNX010921318.1, forward strand.
AACTGACCAGGTGCCTCCATTCCAAGAAAGGCAACAACCCTTATATCTGATCAAGTGGGAACCAATCCATCAATCACATCAGAATGGCCATGCACTCACATCTGATCATGTAAGACTACATCTTACAATCGTATTAGAAAGGCCCTCATTCCTAGACCAAATATTCCTTGTAACTGACCAGGCACCTCCATTCCAAGAATGACATTCAACACTTATATCTGATCATGTAGGAACCAATCCTACAATCATATTAGAATGGATCATCACTCACATCTGACATGGAAGGAACCAATCCTCTCACCATGATAGAATGGCTCATACCTTACATCTGACCATGGAAGGAACCAATCCTCTCACCATGTTAGAATGGCTCTAGGGTTGATCATTTCCCCTTGGAACAAACCTCGATCTGGAGAACACCAAGCTTCTCCATGAAGTACTTGAACTTCACCCTAGCCAATGGCTTCATCAACACATTAGCTATCTGTTCGTCCATTGCAACATACCAGAGCTTCACTGCTCCCCTCTGCACCATATCCATGATATAGGGATACTTGATCTCGATATGCTTCGACTTGTCATGGAACACCGAGTTCTCTGAAAACTTCACACAACTCTGGTTGTTGCAATGTATACAAGTAGCATCCATCTGGAGATCAAATAAATCAGACAGTAGCTTCCTCAGCCATACTGCCTCACAACTAGCTGAACAAGCTGCGAAATACTCTACTTCAGCTATACTTAGTGCCACATAGGATTGCTTCCTTCTAAAACAAGAGATCACATATGATCCCATACTGAAGCAACACCCTGAAGTGCACTGCTTGCAATCTGAATCAACATAACCTTCTAGGTTAATCTTTTGATTCACCTCATACTTGAGCCCATAATCAACTGTACCCCTTAGGTACCTTACTGCATACTTTGCAACCATCAGGTGAACATATCTCAATGTGTTCATAGCAAAGCAAATATCTGGTCTCATATTCATCAGGTACATCAAGGACCCAATCATCTGACGATACATCGTAGCATCAACCGTCTCTGATGAAGCATCACTCAATAACTTCATGTTTGATGCCATATGTGTGGTCATGGCCTTGTAGTCCATCATCCTGAGCCTCTTCAAGATCTCTACTGCATACTTCCCTTGTCCACACCTCCATGCCTAGAAAATAGTGCATCGACGCATAACAGGAGCATCACTGGTCTTCCGCCTTCAACCTTGAAGCAAAGGTTGGAATCCGCTTTACTCTTAGTAAAGCCTAGAATCATTAGTAATCTGTCCATCCTATCGTACCATGTCGAACCTTAGGATCTTTTGCAGTCACTCCCTCTAAAGCATCATACTCCCTTTGTCTTGTGTACTCTATGCACTGAAACATTCTGTACTGGAGTGACAAGTAGCTTCCTCTGCTACTAATATTCTATGTATCCATCTAGGGTCACTGGATACCAAGAACCTCTATCTTTAAAAGTGTTCTTCTCACACCCATGTGTGAGCTTGTCATCCTTTATCAACCTTGTAGTAAAGGTTCAGATCTTCATCAAGCTCATCATGTATGTGTTATCCCATGGGTGTCTTCTGAGCTCGTACAAGGCCTTCTTTCATTTGCACACATGATTCTGTTTGTCATGTGTCTCAACTCCCACTGGCTGCAAATGTCTCTTTGTAGTCTATGCCTTGTATCCCACGATGTTTCCATCTACTGCATGATGGAACTACAAACTTTCCTTCATGTATCGATACTGCATCCTAGACATCATTCTTCTTGAACTGGTCTTCCCTTTCTTCTTGGTTACTTCTTCATGGCTGGAAGGTTATGCATCAATGATGTCACTGCATTCATCATATTATTCTTCATTTTGAAATTTCATCACTTGTTCTTTGGAACAAGTCTCTTCCTTCTTTGCTTGTAGGTGATTATGTATGCGATCTTTCCTACAAGTCAAATGCATTTGTATGGTTAGAAACATTTCATAAGGAATATTCATACTGGCAAGTTCTTATGCATAAATATATGATCATACAACTACTTTAGCCAATACAACATTCATCCATATCTCAGGGAAACTTTTCTAGATGCCTTCCATCTCTACCAGGACAACATTGAGATTGTGCACTAATCCAATATGTTAGAAAAGATGTTTCATTCTAGATAAGTAGCAATGGATTGTTTTATAGCACCATGAGCTACTTACCCATCACATGCATATTAGTAGTATTAATGCAAACATTCTATCATGCATAATACAATAACTAAATATAAACAAATGCATAACAAAACAATATCATGAAATGACTATTGAATACTCTTTATTTGTTTCTTGGGTAGACTCCTTCTTGAGCCTTTAGCTTCATCATCTTCTTCATTCATAATAGCATCGTTTCTCATCCAAGTGCTAAGATGAATAAGAGGTTCTTCAAGAGTTGATTTCTTCATGTTCCTCATCGCTTGAGGGATCTTCTTTGGATGGTTGGAGCTTGATCTTCAGTTGCTCCCATCTTCTCTTCTCTTCTTATGAGTCAAGGTTATTCTTCTTCCCAGATTCTGCTGAAAGTAATCACTTCCTTCTAGCACACATTCTTCGAATGAATGAATCCCATGATCATGGGAGACCATTCAAGATGGCTATCACCAATTCTGCATTCTCCACTTCTTCTTCTACTACTACAAGTTGTTATTTGATTTGAGAGACCCTCGTAAAGTATGACTCTATGGTCTTTGCATTTTGGGTCTCCACATTCTTCAACTGTTTTCTCAAAGTCATATTCTGATTTATGTTCATCCCTTCAAATAGCTTGTTCAAGCAATCAAACATCTTCGGTGTATTTAGGGAAGACACTTGTGGTACAATGTGATCTGTGATTGAATCAACAATGATCTTCTTGGCCTTGACCAAGTTCTTCTAGTGTAAGGCTTTTAGCCTCATCTCCCTCTGGAACTGGAACATCTCTACTCATGTAGGTCTCCAATTCATTTTCTTCAGAGAGATCAAATATTTCCATGCTTGGAAGTTGTAAACTTCACCAAGCTTATCATCAAGCTGATGTGATAGATCACTTTGAAATGAGAACCTCAAATCCAAATAGCAAAAGATTATATCTTACCGATTTGAGGTGTCTGTCCTGGCTTCGGAGCTGGATGATCTAGGGTTTGTCAGAGAAACCCTAATTTCAAAACTTGGAATCTTTCAGATCTGATTGGATAGAAGGATATATCTCTTCAAGTTGTGCTGTCCAATGTACTCCTCTTTTGAAAACAGTGGAGGGAAGCTCCCGGAACAGGAAGCCCTAGTTTTCCAATTTCTTCTGCAGAAATGCCTGTTACTGTTTCTGTGGTATCTCTGAAATTAATGCTTCTCTATGTCTGAAAATTTGCATTGAGGTATCCTCACATGTACCTATTCCATCACCATAGGTTTCATTATAATTTGTTTCACCAATTGGGACTTATGATCCCTTTCCCAAGGTAACATGTTATAGGACTGTTCATAATAGAAAAGTTTTATGGACTGCCACGTGTCACTGGTTCATCTTCTGAGTCTGAAACTTGGATCACAAAAAGTGAAGTTTGTGCCATTTTTGGAACATCTTTAGAAATTTCATTTGGACCTTTGTAGCCCAAGATATAGCAATTATCCCCAGGTGTCCTGTTTAGGGATGAATTCTAGAAGAGGCTGGAACCCTAACTTGGAGGGATCATATCTCCCAGAATATGGTGAATCTGAGGCTGAATTTTGGACACAATGTACATCAAGATTTTATCTTCAACCTAAGCACTTTTCAGCTCTTGATACTTCTCCAATACAGAGATATAGCGAATGTACCAAAACCTATCTGTTTTAGTATTTAGGGTTTTTCCAGCTCGGGGTCAAACTAGGGTTTGACTTTCCTAAAGTTTCACCCAACCAAAAATATTGATCTAGGTCTCTAAACTTATTTTTTGATGAGGAGAGAAATCCTATGCTGGGGTCACTAAAAAATTCCTCTTCTGTAAGAAGCCCTAATTTTCTGCACCAAAACTGAAAATGCTCAGAATCAAATTTTGCTTCGATAGAAAGATGCGCCCTTCAATGGAGTGTCATCCTAGCATACTTTTGCTGATGGATTGTGGAGAGAGACGGAAAAAGTAAGAAGCCCTAGATTCTGTAGCTACAAAATGTCATCTTCTCAGGTTAGCTTTGATACCATGTTAGATTTTTATCATTCAAGCTAGCATAACATTAGGATCTTTAACTAAGAGAACAACAAGCATAGTAATCAAACACAAGATACAATGAACACAGTGTTTTTCCTCAGGGAAACCTTAAATGGAGAAAACCCCGCAACTTCCTTAGAGATAGAATCAACACCAAAGTGAAACCCAAAACCAGTAAGATGATGTCCCGACAACAGTACTCTCTCTCTTGTCCCAGCAACTACTCCTGTCACTCATGCGCCCCAATGAGTGAGTGTCTGTGTGTGATAAATAGAGAGGCTCACTCTCTATTTATATTCTTTTGTTCACTTGAAACCCACTCCAACATGTCAGCCTCACTTAACAATTACTTACTAGAGTCGATATCTCTAGGAGTGTCTAATAACCCTAGTGCCCCACAACTTTTGGGGACTTTGCCTCCTCCGACCAACAAGGAGGTTTATCCTCAACACAATGGTGGGGACTATTGCCCTGACTTACAATGAGTCACCTAGGGTCGACTTCTCTAGGATAGTCTAATAACCCTAGGGCCCCACAACTGCGGGGACTTTAACCCTTGACCAATAGAAGGGTTACCCACAATGACTTGACATGACTCGTTTATATTATAGAAACTTATCGGAATAAACATTGGGGTATGACATGACTCAATTACATTACAGACACATCCCAAAATAAACATCGGGGTACAATACATAAGATATACAGATGAATAAATTCCAAATTTACAAATACATCAACATATCAATGGGTAGAAGTTATGATTGTGAATGTATAAATATTGAGAACTATTCCAAGCTAGGGGTTGGAAATCAATTGATTTTATTGTATACGCTGTGACAGAGACTGGAGTTTCAATTTTATTATTTAATACAAGGAGAAAGATTCTTCTTATCTCGGCGTTTAACGCGTGTTAATTTCCGGTGTCTTTGTTCGAAGGTTGGGCCTGCCTTCCTACAGAGATTGCCAAGTTAATTAGGTATTTATTTCCTCTGTTGTGTGGTGTGTATGTTATAGTAGATTTATTCTTTTCTAACAGCTGCAATAATAATAATTTATTGTGTGTGCCTTCAATTGATCAGTAATTGCATTTCCTGTGAGTTGCGGCAGAGTGGTGTGACAGTCGACTGTGTAGACTAATTTCCTTTATGCAGATTGTGTGCTAGCTGTAACAGCCGATCTCATCCTTAGTTTCTTTCAATTGATGTCTTTCTTGAGTCTTGTTAATTAAGTCCATTTGTAGTGATAATTGTTGAAGCTCAATTTTTGCATTTCTAAATTATAGATCAAGTTGGATTGAGATAGTTATAATGGATCTTCAGATGGCCTGGTGATTTAGGATTTAAATTTTTGCAAAAGTAAATCTAGATGTTTATTTTTTGAACCTCTCATTTCTAGATTAAGGATTGTAAGAAGGTATTTGTGATTTTGCATTCTTAAGAAGGTAAATTAGATTAAGTTGATCTTGGGACAAGGTGGGCTGAATATGAAAGTAGGATAATTCATTTACAGTATGAACTACTTAGTGTTTAAGCATATACAGTGCACATTATCTTTGAAATAAAATAATTTCGTGGGTTGACAATTTATATTGAACACTCTGTATGTTGGCTTTAATTAACTTGCATATAGGGTGCCCAACATTTTGAAGCTGTTACCGGGGAAAGATAATTATTAGACACCATAGTAGTTGTATCCAGTAACTATATCTATTCATTTTTCTTCAGTTTTTAAGTTTGCATGTTTTGGGTTGCATGAATACGAGAAGGGTACAACGTGACATTCCTATAAATCCCAGAACCCCACAGAATACTAACATTGCAGGTGATCAAGGCCGTGGATGAAATCCAGCATTGGGAATAAGGACATTCATTGACGATCTAGTTGATAGGACCAATTATTCTATTGGGGATCTCCATCAGGAATCACCTGTCAGAAGAAGCCCGGTTACCCCTGGAGTGGAAGCATCAGTTTCCATAGGAGAACACAGGAGAAGCTGCAACACCCTCGGGTATCCCTGCAGAGGAAGAAAAAGTTAGTACTATGGGATCACCTGACTGAGATTTGATATATCACATTAACAGGAAGGTTGTGACAAAAGAGGAGTGGACACAGTTCCATAAAAAATTTAACGATAAGTGGAATCACGAAGAGGATAAAGCAGAAGAAGACATGAACAACAGATGTGATCCAGAAGATCACGAAGAATTAATGGGTGAAAATCAACATCATGAGTGTAAATCCCTGCCTGAAGGGACGGTTGCTACACTCCAGTTCCCAATTCAATAGCCAGAGGGGATAGCCCCCATGAAAAATATATCGTCATCAATGTTTCCTTATTTTTATGGAAAAGCAGTAGAGGATCCGGATGAATTTCTTTTTGAATTTGACATCCTCTCTCCCAGCTACGACTACACCACCAATGAACAGAAGCTGAAACCTTTTCCTGCTACCTTGAAAAATAATGCGCTATGTTGGTTCATGAGCCTGGGTGGGGGAACTGTCACCACTTGGGACCGGATGAAACAAGTGTTCCTAGAGAAATATCAGGAGTATTGCAATACAAAAGATAAGAGAGAAGAACTATTTAAAATGGTACAAAGGGACGATGAAATCCTGGAATATTTTGTTGAAAGGATTTTATACAATGTGCAGAGAGCTGGACAGACTAATATGGGGTTAGATGTGCTCAAAATAATCCTACTTCGTGGGATTAGGGATGACTTCCTAGACATGTTGAACCTGCTAGGAAAGGGGGATATCTCAAAGGAGTCATTTTAAAAGATTGTTGAACTATGCAAAAGGTATTCCAAGGGATCTTCCAGGAACAACAAATGGGACAAACGAGATAAATTAGAATGAGATGTCTTTGATAGAACACATAAGTCATCTAATGGAGGAGCCACCCGGGAAGAAATGAGCAATCTCCTTGAAAATTTCAAGATAGAAATGATGAGCTCCATCTCCTCAGAAATAGATGTCCTGAGGGAAAAACATAAACAAGAAGTAGAATATCTCACCGTTGGTATATTCTGCCCTAAATGTAGGAAGAACCATCATTTGAAGGAGTGCCCACTCGACAAAGTAGAAGTGTGTCAACTTTGTGAGCTGAACCATGACACAAAATAATTTCCTTCACTACCTCAAGTGAAGGCAGTTCTGCAGGTATCAACTCCAGATGTGGAATGAGCCTACTTTATTGCATAGAAAAAGCCTTGGCAGCCTCGAAATCAAGGTATGACTCCAGACTCATTTCCATTTTCGAATAACATGAATAATTGGAATAATATGCATCACATGAATACAAAATTCCCTCCATCTTATTCCAACCATCAATGGTATCTTTCTCAACCTCCGATGCAAAATTTTAACTCCTGGAACTCTTTGACACAACCACCAAACCAACAGAATTCCTGGTATCCTGGATGGAGGAACTTCCATCCAGGGAACCCATTTCCCCACAACCAACCTTCTCAACAGTTTCCATATCAAACGTTTCCTCATCAACTATACCCTCCTCAACAATATCCTCAGCCTTATCAGCAGTATCAGCAGTCGCAGTAGCAACTCCAGAATAATGTTGTCCCCAATGTGCCTATACAACCACAGTTGTCTGCTCAACATAATCCCAACCCAAACAATAAAGCAATCCATCAATTTGAGACTACCAACATGCCCGCTTACTCCATTACTTCAGTTCCCTGCAACGACATTCACTTACGATCAGGGAGGGTAGTGGAGCCTTTGGTCATTGAGGATGTTCCATCCTCTGTGCCTGAAGAAAGGATGAACCAACAATATTTATCCAATACAACGATCCCCATTATTGAGGACGCTGAAAATCCTACCAAGATACTGGCTGAAACATAAGAAGAAACATATATTGACACACAACCTACACAATTGGTTAGGGAACCACCATACCCTGAAAGATTAATACTATCAAAGGTAGTGGGACAACCTCAATTTAACCTCTTAGGAGAGTTAAAAAACCTCTATGTCAAAATTCCACTCCTTTGTTGATGTATTTGTAACTTTGGAATGTATTCATCCGTATATCTTATGTATTGTACACCGATGTTTATTCCGGGATGTGTCTGTAATGTATTTGAGTCATGTCATGCCCCGATGTTCCTATCAGGAGTTTCTATAATGTAACAAGTCATGTCAAGTCATTGTGGGTAACCCTCCTATTGGTCAAGGGTTAAAGTCCCCACAGTTGTGGGGCCTGTTGGCCTGATTTTCTGACCTAGGCCAACTAAGGAGATTATTCCCACACAAGTCACTTAGAGCAGCTCCCGGTGTGTTTGAAATGGAAAAATCTCGCAGGTTATGGTCCTACTACCAACTGAATTTTCCTCTTAAGGTGAATCTAAAATTTAGTAAAAATTTATCCTAATCTTATTACTACCTAAATAAACCCTAGAATTAGTTTTCTAAGACCTAAGTTATCCTAAAATGCTTTCTTAAGGAAAGTCTTCAATTTTTTAGGGTTTTGCTTCAAATATTTTAATTCAAAGACTATTTTAAGTTTTACAAAATTAATTTCATTCTATTTATCTACTGTTAAATATAAACTAAAATTTAAAATAAACTACACTAAGACTAAAATTAAATAGTTATCCTATCTCAGTTGAGAGAAACTTGACTACTAGATTAATTATTAATTAATGTTTCAAATAAACAGAGAGATAAATAATTATGATTTAAATGAAAATATTTAAATCATTAACATTAAACCACTCTGCTATATATTCACAACAACAGAAAATTAAAATAGACAACTACTTTAGATTTCTCTATAATGTTCTATTAATTAATAATTAATAATAAATACCAAATATTTGAATAAAAGATGATATTTATTATGAAAACATTGTAAAAATACAAATGAAATCAAAATAAACATAAAATATTTATATTACTAAAATTCCAATTTTCAATAAAAATATTGATAAATCAAATATAGTAATATGCTCATTTAAATAGTAATAATGTGTTAACAGAGTATTATCTCGGATAATGAATACAATCCTACCACAGTATAATTGCCCAAAAACATAATGAGAAAGTGATATATTGAAATATATATATAAAGTTTTCAAAAATAGTAACAAACAGTTATACCAGTTTGAGAACTTAAGTCACAATCCTTCTCCGAAAGCAAAATTCCAGCAAAAGAGATTAAAACTAAAACTGAGATTATATTTCAAATAAGTCTGTTTCTCTGATACTCCATCCACCTTTGGCAACAATGTCTCCACACACCAGCCTTTAGAATGAAAGAATTACACAGAAATTTTAAACATTTTGGCAGCGTTCATCTCAGGCTTTCTAAAACAAAGTTATAGGAAAGAAATAAAATAAAATAAAGACACAAACAAAATTGTTCCTTCTCTTCTCAAGAGACCCCCCTCCCTCTGGCAATCTCTGCTCTAGTTTAAATAGGCAAATACAAACAAACAGAGAGTTGAGAGATGAAGTGACTCTCCTTGCTGGCTGCACCTTGAAAAAATGTGGTAAAAAAACCCTGAAAATCTCCCAAATTCTTAACTCTTTTCAGTAAATTCCACACAAGTTTGGTAAATGGGTATTTTCTGGAAAAAACCCATGTTTTGGATTTTGTTATTCCATCCTAGTTTGCCCACCGTTTTCTGCAGAAAATCCTCTCTTGAATAACAACGAGAATCCAACAATCTTCTATTTCTTCATGTAATAAACTATTTCTTCAGGCAATCTCTGGTGCACTATCTTTTCAAGAGGGCGGCATCATTTCAAAAACTAGTGTAACAAACATTTTTCATGAAATATTTTATTGCCATTGCCACTTTGGTGCGATAAAGATTCCACCCATTTCTCCATCTAAATCTCTACGTGATGGAGTTCCTTCAAAATCTGCACATTTCATGCTCTTAATAACCGTTGCAATGAATTAGGGAAACAAACAACTTATTGGTGTGGTATTCAACTTTTAATAAATTAATCATTTTATTTACTGCGAACATGTATTGATTTTATTAAGAGCTTAGCATGTTTCCTGGTGTTCTCCCTTATCTGCCACAAGCTTCACAGATTTATAATCTATTGGGCTTACGAGGCAGTGTTCTATTGATGTATCGACAAAATATATTACCGTGGAGAAAATACAGTAACGATCTCAATATTTGATATGATTTAGCTTTGTAATTTGATTCATATTAATGAACTTAACCTCGATTTGGATTGGGTGACATAATGAAAAGAGTTAATTCTTTATGTGAAATTATGGAGCTGTCAAAACGTATCATGCCCACATGAATTGATTGTGCATAAGATAACTATACCAATTTATCTTATCTTTGAATCAATTTACTTTCACTTTATTAATAGTGCATTTTGGTTCACATGACAAATCCACCGTGGAACAAATTTATAAGAGAGTAAAGAGAATGTGATCATTAATATTTCAATATTTATATGATTTTGGTTTTGGAATAGATAAATATTTTTACCAATTTTTGTTCATGTTTTCAACTTTTTGAAAAGAACATAAGTTAATTCCAAAAATTTATCAAAAGACATAAGTTTTATACAAAACCAAAAAACAATCCATTATTTTTCAAATATATCTCATATCTTAGTTATAATGAAAATTCTATTTGATTAAAATTGAAATAAAAAGATTAAAGTTACAAAAAAATCTTTTGTAAAATTATTAATTACATGTTCAAATGACTTTGTAACTTTATAATGTTATCAAAATTAAATGAAATAAAAGGGTTACACGACCTTTTAAATTATAATTATTTAATCCAAGAATGCAATATAAAGATTTTAAATATTAATTTTGGAGACTATTTTTATGCATACAAATTAAAATTTGCATTATTACATTAATGAACTCAATAAATATCAAAATTTAGGGAAAATGATTAGATTCATTTAGAAAATGCAAATTTGATAAAAACAAAAAGCCTCATGAAAAATATGACATTCCAAGCTCAAAATTGAAAATATTGGTCTCATCTTCAACCCTCAATTTTTAAGATATGTAATCTTTCAAGGTGTGAATAGAAATCTTGAGATAGAATGTTCAACTAAAATATATTGATATGACAAATTTTCTTTTAACTCATTAATGTAATTAAGCCAAACCAAGATATGTAATCAAGAAACCAAGAAATCAATAAACCAAATTAACAGAGATGATTCATATCTCCTGACAACCAAACCAAATAACAAGCAGTGCATGAAGGATCTATGAAATATCCTAGTAAAAAAAAATAAAAATAAAAATAAAGAACATTAAAAACAAGTATTTACAAAATTCTAATGGGGACCCCTTTATTTTGGAAAATGAAAGGGGAGTTGTTGGGGAAATGGAGGCATGCTGGGCGAACCAGTTATCTTTGTATGTTACCTGAAGATTAAAGATATAGGAAAACAAAATCAAGTTTTTTTCAAAATATCAAACTTCACACCACATGACTTTATCCTATCACTAGCCTATATCGTAAAGTTTGAACTTTAATACTGTTACAAGCAAATGAATTATCGCAACTATTATTCAGAGACTTCATAAAGATGAATGACTTTTAAATATATGCATAGCAAATAAACCTTATCAAGAATGCTTTCTCAACAGCTAAGGATAATCGGATAACACCAGCATAAATATATGACCTCCATACTTTAAGAAGATATCTAGATAAGTTCCCCATCCATTAGATATAAATAAATGAAAGATAAAATTTGTTTTCTCTTCTTTTTTTTAAATTTTTTTTTAATATATTAATTATATCTTTGATTCAAGACTACTATCCTGGCCTGGTAACCAGATATTGATAGCATCATTCATGAGAACTGCCAGAGATAAACAAGCCGGCTCGTGATGAGACCTCCTGTCCCTTGATCTTATGACCAAGAGCCATCATCCTGGTGATCAGAAATGATGTTATCCTCGACAGGGCTGATGATCATGATTAGGTCAGCTCGTGATGAGACCTCCTATTCTTCAATCAAAGTTTAGTTTAGTTTTATAAAATTTTTCTAATGGATGGGAAACAAATCCAGATAATACTCCTATAATAACATGGAAGGCGTAAAGATGGCTACTGTCATTGATTCATAAATATTCTAAGAGAAAAGTTTCCTGATAGGTTAACTTGCCTAGCTAATGATATCATTCTCAAAATAAAGTCCAAGAATAATAACCGTGAGTTCAACTGACTGATTAGCTAAGTTCATAAGAAATCTTTCAAGGCTAGGAGTGTTTCAGTCACAGTAAGAACATTTGATATGGCAAGAAATTTCTTACAATGATTTCTTTTAAAGATATCAGATTGCTTAGTAGAGAGACATATGGACATCCAACAGTGTGCCATCAAAATATTATTGATCTACAATGCTCCCTTACTAAAAACAAAGAGAAAAATAAAAAAGATGAAAAATATTAAATTCACTACTGAAACCAATCAACCAAACAAATTTTAAGAAATAAAAACTACTAATTGAACCAAAACACTCAAAAAGATAGAATCTGATCAAATGCAAAATTCAACCAAAAGTTATGTATTGAAAAAAAAGAGAAAAATTTATCGAAACTTTGACTAAGAGTCGAAGACAATAAATAAACTCAAAAATCAAAATTCAAGAGATGATTACTTTCTATGTGATGAGCTATACAAAATAATGTAAAAATCCCAAAATTATGACATACGTAAGAAATAACGACAAATCTTCTAATATTAAAATTGACCACAATATAAAGATTTAAAGTTTAAATAAAGGTCAATATAAAATGGAAAATAGGAGACAGAAATATAATATGTATGTCAAAATGGTGATTTTCACAAAAAGTGTCATAAACTTATTATTGATGTAAAGTTTCGAAAATCTTTGACTATTGCAGAATCATTCAATTGTTAAAATATTTCCTCATTCTTTCAGGACTCATTTAATTAATCGATGAGAATATTGAGTAAGTCGAATCCTTTTATTCATCTTTATTTACAAAAGGAAAAATGAAAAGTCTAAGTTGTACAATTTTGTGAGAATAATTACAAAGTGAGCAAGATGCAATGATCACAACTCTTTATTTTGAAAAATAAAAATGAAAAACCTAAAAGAAAAGGGTCATAACAAAATCTTCTAAATCAAAGATAATTAAATAAATAAAGAAGACTTGTAAGAAACCAATTATTTCAAAAAGTAAGATATCAACTCAAAATCTAGTCAAAATGTACAAGGTTGAGGTGATAAGAAATCTAATCACCTAGGTCTCAAAAGTGAAAACGACAAGCAATCAAGTGAAACCAAACTCAATATTAATTTCCTTTGATGATTAAATTAATTTGTGCAAATCATTATTAATTCCACGTCACAACTTCACTAATCATCATAATCGAATGAAAGAAAATTCTTAAATTGAAGATTAACATGTAATAATATTTTACACCGATTTAATTGATCCAACATTATAAAACAATTTTCCATACCCTCAATTATATTTATCTTAATTTGTGGTTGTTACAAGATCAAAATAAGACTTTTCCTTAATTATAAATATAGTAAGTATTCATAGAAAAGCTTAAATTATAAATTTTGAAAAATGATTGATTACAAAAATTTAGAGAAATATTCATCAAAACAATATTTATGTGCAAAATTAGGAATTGGCATGAATAATTTAAAAATTTCAAGGAGTTGATATAGCAAACTCATTACTAGAGAAAATCAAACTTTTAATGAAAATTTGAATGAGAAAATAAATAACCATAAGGCTAGTCTACACATTTTAAATAAATTGATGAATGCCAATGTAATAATTTAAATATAGTCTAAAAGTGTATAATTAATGACATCATCCCACAATCGTGTAAAATAGTTCCTAATGGTTAATTTTAATAAAGAGATTTATCATTACTCAATTATTGTAAATTTATGATTTCTCACAATTAATTTCAAAATTCAATACTTGTTTATTTTCTATTTATTTTTTAAAAATCACTATCAAAATACTTAGAACAAGCATGCAAGGATGAGTTTGTGGTTCCAAGTCAATTACAAAATTCAATATCTAAACTTTACAATATTTCAAAGTTTAAAAAGATAAATAACAAGTATACAAATTTTGAAATGAAACTTAAGATAAAGAATTCACTTCCCTGATGTGAGGCCATACTCGTATTCATGCATTCTTGATTGTATCACTTTCTTCAAAATGCTTTCTAATTTGTGAATCCAACCAAGTGTACCTGACCAAAAATTAAGTAGAGATCAATCTATCCTTAGCAGAAAACTATTGAGCTTATTGATAAATATATACATTCTCTTATTTACTACTATGTGTGAAATCAAAACTAAAAACTAAGGAAAAAAAAAGAAAAAGAAACTACTCTATCTTATTCCTAGTCTTATTTTATGTACACTAGAATCAAATATACAATCATAATCAGGTAAAGTCAAAAAGCCAATGAAGCCATTGAAACATTTTAATTCCTATAAGATAAAATATGTCAAAAATTAGTAATAAGAATCGAAATGCTTTATATTGAAAAGTAGAAAATATTAAATCAATGCTTATATTTACGAAAGGAAGAAGAAGATGACATGAAAATCTTTTTAAAATATGACTCTTCCAACCATGCATAAATTGGATCATAAAAAGAAGATTGGAGGAAATCTAAAGCTCATGAAGATTCAATGGAATGTGTGATAGCAAATTCATCAGGATAGTAATAAAAAAGCGGCATGTCGAGATAATGATCAAAGGATCCAGGAGAAGTTAAAGTAGAAGATATCTTTTGTAAGGAAGCATCATCAGCATAAATTTGAAAAACAAATTTTGATATTACCTTAGAGTGAGAAATTTCCCTTTGAAATTCATGAGATTTTGATGACTCAATTAATTTACAATTAAAAATATTAGTATCGCCAAAATCTAAAAGGTTATGAGAAATAATTTGATCTTCTAACTTAGATTCTTTAATATTATCATATGCATGTGATTCATAAGCGATGTTCATAAAATTATTTTCATCTTCAATATCTTGAATATAAAGATTTTCCTCATCGTTATACAACAAATCACTTCGCATTAAGATAGGGGTTGGCCATAGTGGAGAATTTGTTTGTATATTAGTATCTGGATATGAACTATAATCAGTAAATAGATCCGGATATAAAGCATGATAACTTTCCAAATGTTGAAAATTAGATGTTCCTCTTTTCATAGGGCAATCTTGATTAACTGATTCAAGAGAAAAATCATTGTCTATATTCTGATTCGTTGATATATTTTGTGAAGGAATGAGATAATTTTGTTCAATTTGAGAAGAAGAAAATGCAAAATCATGATTTATGCAATTATCATTCAAAGATTCGGTTTTAGGTCCTAAAATCATCGATTCCTTTTCGACTACAATTGTTTGAACAAGAGAATGATTTTTTAATGTAAGTGTCGAATTCAAATTCTTTTGTTCTTGAAATTGTATATTAGAAGATCCTAGGTTTTGTTGATGTTCAACAATTTTAGTGAAAGAATTTGGATCACTAATATTAGACCTTGAATTAATATTAACCGATGAAGTGATGCAATCATCAACATGCATATCGTCAATTTGAAGCTTATCATTATTTGCTTGATCATGTAAAGTTGAATGAGAATCAAGATATAAAAATAAATCTGTTATTTCTTCTGCAGAAAGTTGATCTTTCTCATGAAATCTAAAATGCATTGACATAAATCTTGAAAAGAAAGTACTAGTAGATTCACCTTCTTGTTTGCGAAGATTTTCGATCTCATACCTCAACTCTTGATAATTATAATCCTCATGCGCATCAATAAAAATCTTCATGAAATGTTTCCATGAATGAATGGATTTAGCTGGTAACATTTCGAACCAGCCTCGAATTCTTCTTTTGAAAGTGACAGTAAAAAGGCTGCAAATCTTACTCTCACACACTATACGATAATGGTTACAAATATCTATAAATTCAGTGAGATGTTTCAAATCAGTCATTTTGCCTTCTGCATCAAAACTTAACCTTTGCAAAAGATTTACTGCACTTTCAGAAATACCTCCAACAGGCCTAGGCATGTTGAAAGCATGTTCTAAAACAGTAATAGGAGCCATTTTAAAATAGATCAAAATTTAAAAAGAAATAGCTCAAAAGGGCTTACTTGCCGATCAGCCCTCGTTCTAGCGCCATTTGTTGGCCTGATTTTCTGACCTAGGCCAACTAAGGAGATTATGCCCACACAAGTCGCTCAGAGCAGCTCCCGGTGTGTTTGAAATGGGAAAATCTCGTAGGTTATGGTCCTGCTACCAACTGAATTTTCCTCTTAAGGAGAATCTAAAATTCAGTAAAAATTTATCCTAATCTTATTGCTACCTAAATAAACCCTATAATTAGTTTTCTAAGACCTAAGTTATCCTAAAATGCTTTCTTAAGGAAAGTCTTCAATTTTTTA
>LPNX010921318.1:84895-160933 GCA_001517045.1 Pseudotsuga menziesii
TCCATTTTCCATTATTGTAATTATTATCTGGATTACTTTTTTGATTAATGAAAGCATTCACAGCTGCAAGCCTTTTGCACTGTTTCATTCTTCAATGGCTGAGTAAATTGTGAGATCTTCTTTGTGAGTTGTGCGTTTGTCTACAGATCTATATGCTCAAATTTAACATGGTATCAGAGCCTCGATGGACAAGTCACTTCTCCTCCTCGGATCTCCTACTGGATCATTTTTTTGTTTTGCAGGTACAACTTCGAAATGAATTCATCAGTTCCTCTTCTCACCCGATCCTCAGATGCCTCAGACTATTCTGAATGGAAGTTGAAGATGATTATATGTCTAAGAAGACAAAAACTCTTTTCGGTGTCTATTGGACTTGGTAGACATAATTTTGAGAGTGATAATGACTGGCTAAAAGCAAAGGATAAAGCTTTTGAAATAATGGAACTGGCTCTTTCTCCTAGCATGCGCTACCATAGTAGATCTATTAAAGATCCAGAGGAACTCTGGACAAGATTGGACAGAACCTTTGGAATCACATGGAGCACACCCAACACCATAAGCATCCTTGATTCAAAATTCTCGGCCTCTACTCTCTCTGATGAAGTTGTTCAAGATGAAGATGAAGCAGAAGCTTCTACACAGTCAATTCGAATTGAAGACAGTCTCCATGCAGTGACTCCTTCTCCTGATGCTCTGGAAGTTCATGAGATCTCTGATATCTCATCTTCTCATATTGCTGAAACAGAAGAAGACATTCGAATCTCTGATATTGAAGAAAAATTCTGCTGCACTTCCATGCAAACATTCACCGGTGATTTTCCTTTAAATTCTGTGCAAAATTTACTAGTAATTGCTTCCGAAAGTGAAGAGAAATTTGATTTTTCTCCCTCTAATGTTGCTGCTGGGGTGAAAATATGTGATACCTTGGATATTTTGGAAGAAATATCAGATTACTAGAGTGATCCATTTGCTCCCCATGATCTAGTTTTTCCAGCAAATTCCTGCAGGATTGCATGCACCAAAATTCAGAATTTTGAAGAAGAAGAAAGCCGTGTATCCACCGTCTCGGTTAACCATTTATTTGAATCTGATATTAACCTTATTGGATCTGATATGATCTTATCTTATATTTCTTGGTTTAATATATCAAATTCATAATCTTTTAGTACCGCTTGTAGCTGTTCTCATCAATGGTGTGAAGAAAAAAGTACCGCAAGTCTCCTACAAAACTACTGCTGGGGATTTGATTCCATTTCACAGTTTTGGATCTGTTTTGAACCTGTTTAGATCTGATTTACTTTCTGATCCGATATTATTTGGTTCATATTTTAAAATTCAAAAGCATTCAGTCATGCTTGTAGCTGCTCTCACCAATTCCGGTGTGAAAAATCAAGTACCGCACTTTCTCTTCAAAACTGTTGATGGGGATTTGGTGTTAGTTTCCTCATATGAGGTTGCTGATATTTTATTATGTGATTCATTATCTATTTCAGAAGCTATATCAGACTATGTAGCTTCAACATTCTCTCTCAATAGTCCCAGTGCTTCTCTACCATTGATCACATGCTCATCTTCTCATAGAACTAGTAAAGAGGAAGATTTTCTGCATCCGCCTGGACACCTGCTCCTAACACTTGGGGATGTTATTACCACTCATGGTTTTCTGTTCATGGCTGAAACATATCATTTTCTTGAGTTTTCTTCACATTCTCTGAATTCTCAAGAACCTTTCCTCACTTTTTTAGTTGACTTCAGTTGCTCTACATGGGTCCAGTCTTCATCCGGCAACTGTCTATATTTCTGATTTAGTTGAGCATATCATTCTTCTTCCAAAGAGGAAGATCCCTCTAGACATATGATGGAGAGGTTCACATGCCAGGCCCCAGGATACCTATGCACAGAAGAACCAGATTGATCCTGATTCTACCTGCTTAATTAGAAGGGGGGTTTTTTTTCCCATGTGGTTTTTCCCCAAGCACCTTATTTTTGAGCAGTTACTTTACTTTACTTGATGTAATGGGTGACCTATGGTCTTAGTTACTAGGGCCCACAGTTTGTCCAAGTTAGCATTCAGGGGGGGTGTTAGGATTATTAATCATCCCTTGTCCAAATTTGGTCATATGTCGAAATCGGGAGTCCATCCAGTCTATTTATAGTCATTAGTACCATTGGTTAAACTTGACCTAATTGGGGCACATGTTTCAGTTACCAAAGTGTGGGGAATACTAATTGAGGCTCACTGCCACTTATTGCACTTGATTGCATAAGTTTAGGAGTCTCCTAGATCAATCCCTACAATTTAGGAAGCAACTGGGAGTGCCGAAACCAACCAAGGTAAGTTCACTTCAGTTAATGACTAGTCAAGCCAAGTTAGGAGTCAGTTACATTCAGTTCTAGCTCTCTACATTCAGTTAAATAATGGTTTAATTAATTGCACACATTTGGGGCGTTTTTCTCACCTACCACAGTCAATTAACCATTATTTAATACTAAATGTAATAGTTGGTTGTGTTTTAAAACTCCGGTTATGATTTAGACAAGGACAGTTAACTACTGGGTCCTTAACTTCAGTTGATGACTAGTCAAGCCAAGTTAGGAGTTAGTTACATTCAGTTAAATAATGGTTTAATTAATTGCACACATGTGGGGTGCTTTTCTCACCTACCACAGTTAGTTAACCATTATTTAATATTAAATGTAATAGTTGGTTGTGTTTTAGAACTCCAATTGTGATTTAGACAAGTCTTGGTTACCTACAGTCAAGTAGAGTCATCAATTTGAACTTCCTCATGTGGATTCGAATTGCTTGTGGCTATTAAAGCCATTTTACATTATTGTAATTATTACCTGGATTTCTTTTTTGATTAATGAAAGCATTCATAGCTGCAAGCCTTTTGCATTGTTTCATTCTTCAATGGCTGAGTAAATTGTGAGATCTTCTTTGTGAGTTGTGTGTTTGTCTACAGATCTATATGCTCAAATTTAACAATTTGAAGGGATGAACATAAATCAGAATATGACTTTGAGAAAATAGTTGAAGAATGTGAAGATCCAGAGTGCAGAGACCATAGAGTCATACTTTACGAGGGTCTCTCCAATCAGAGAACAACTTGAAGCGATAGAAGAAGAAGTGGAGAATGCGGAAGTTGTGATAGCCACCTTGAATGGCCTCCCAGGATCATGGGATTCATTCATGCGAAGAATGTGTTCCAGAATGAAGTGATTACTTTCAGTAGACTCCGGGAAGAGCACACACAAGAAGAAGAAGTTCGACTCATATTAAGAGAAGAGAAGATGGGAGCAACTAAAGATCAAGCTCTCACCATCCAAAGAAGATCCCTCAAGCGATGAGGAATATGAATGACTCAATTCTTGAAGAACCTCTTATCCATCTTGAGCATTTGGATAAGAAATGATGAAGTCATGAATGAAGAAGATGATGAAGTAGAAGGATCAAGAAGGAGTCTACCTATGAAACAAATAAAGACAAGTATTCAATTGTCATTTCATGATATTGTTTTGTTATGCATTTGTTTATATTCAGTTGATGTATTATGCATGATAGGATGTTTGCATTAATGACAGTACACTACTAATATGCATGTGATGGGTAAGTAGCTCATGGTGCTATACAACTCTCCATTGCTACTTATCTATAATGAAACCTCTTTACTGACATATTAGATTAGTGCACAATCTCAATATTGTCCTGGTAGAGATGGAAGGCATCTAGAAAAGTTTCCGTGAGATATGGATGAATGTTGTATTGGCTAAAGTAGTTGCATGATCATATATTAATGCATAAGAAATTGTCAGTATGAATATTCCATATGAAATGTTTCTAACCATACAAATGCATTTGACTTGTAGGAAAGATCGCATACATAATCGCCTACAAGAAAAGAAGAATGAGACTTGAACAAGTGACGATAGATAAATAATAATATGCCGAATGCAGCGACATCGTTGATGCAGAACCTTCCAGTTATGAAGAAGTAACCAAGAATAAAGGGAAGACCAGTTCAAGAAGAATGATGTCTAGGATGTAGTATCGAGACATGAACGAAAATTCATAGTTCCATCATGCAGTAGATGGAAACATCATGGGATACAAGGCAAGATTTGTGGCACGAGGCTTCTCACGAAAAGAAGGAATAGACTACGAAGAGACATTTGCATCCAGTGGGAGTTGAAACACATACATAATGAGCTTGATGAAGATCTTAACCTTTGCTACAAGATTGAAGATGAAAGTCTATACACTAGATGGATACATAGAATATTAGTATCATAGGAAGCTACTTGTCACTCCAGTACAGAATGTTTCAGTGCATAGAATACGTAAGACAGAGGGAGTATGATGCTCCGCTTCAGAGGGAGTGAATACAGAATATCTTGAGGTTCGACATGGTACGACAGGATGGATAGATTGCTGATGACTCTAGGCTTTACTGAGAGTAAAGTGGATTTCAACCTTTGCTTCAAGGTTGAAGGCAAAAGACCAGTAATGCTCCTGTTATGTGTCGATGCACTATTTTCTAGGCATGGAGGTGTGGCAGAATGCAGATGGAATCTTCCTCAGATAAGGGAAGTATGCAGTAGATATCTTGAAGAGGTTTAAGATGATGGACTGCAAGGCCATGACCACACCTATGGCATCGAAATTGAAGCTGTTGAGTGATGCTTCATTAGAGACGATTGATGCTACAATGTATCATCAGATGATTGGGTCCTTGATGTACCTGACGAACACGAGACCAGACATTTGCTTTGCTGTGAACACCTTGAGCTAGTTCTTGACAGATCTAAGACAAGTTCAATTGATTGCTACAAATCATATTTTGAGGTACTTGAGGGGTACGATTGATTATGGGCTCAAGTATGAGGTGAATCAAAAGATTAACCTAGAAGGTTATGTTGATTCAGATTGGAAAGGTAGCGCACTTCAGGGTGTTGCTTCAGTATGGGATCATGTGTGATCTCTTGGTTTAGTAGGAAGCAATCCTGTGTGGCACTGAGTACAGCTGAAGTAGAGTATGTTGCAGCTTGTTCAGCTAGTTGTGAGGCAGTATGGCTAAGGAAGCTACTGTCTGATTTATTTTATCTCCAGATGGATGCTACTTGTATACATTGCGACAACCAGAGTTGTGTGAAGTTGTCGGAGAACTCAGTGTTCCATGACAAGTCGAAGCATATTGAGATCAAGTATCACTATATCAGGGATATGGTGCAGAGGGGATTAGTGAAGCTCTAGTATGTTGCGACAGAAGAACAGATAGCTGAAGTTTGAGTACGTCAGGGAGAAGCTTGGTGTTCTCCAGATCGAGGTTCCTTCCAAGGGGAAGTGATGAGTTTGTGAGCCATTCTGACATGGTGAGAGGATTGGTTACTTCCATGGTCAGATGTAAGGGCTGGACCATTCTGCCATGGTGAGAGGATTGGTTCCTTCCATGTCAGATATGAGTACTGAGCCATTCTGATATGACTGTAGGATTGGTTCCTACATGATCAGATATAAGGGCTATTGCCATTCTTGGAATGGAGGTTGCTGGTTAGTTACCAAGAATACTCGGTCTAGGAATGAGGGCCTTTCTGATACGACTGTAAGATGTAGTATTACATGATCAGATGTGAGCGTATGGCCATTCTGATGTCACTTGAGGGATTGGTTCCCACTTGATCAGATATAAGGGCTGTTGCCATTCTTGGAATGGAGGCACCTGGTCATTTACCAGGAAATATCAGTCTGGGACTGAGGGCCATTCTGATGTACTGTAGGATTGGTTCCTACATGATCAGATGTGAGTGCAGAGCCCTTCTGACATTGGTTGTCAGATTTAAGTGCAGAGCCCTTTTGGCATGAAGGATTGGTTCCTTGCATGGTCGAATATAAGTGCTGAGCCTTTCTGACATTGGTTGTCAGATGTAAGTGCATAGAATTTTGACATGGAGGATTGGTTCCTCGCATGGATGAGTGTAAGTGCTGAGCCTTTCTGACATTGGTTGACAAATGTGAGTGCTAGGCCTTCCTGACAGGGTTGTGGTAGGTGTTCCCACATGGTCAGATGTGAGTGTTGGGCATGCCTTTCTGATATGACTATAGGATTGGTTCCTACATGATCATATGTAAGTGCTGGGTGGGCCATTCTCCTACATGATCATATGTAAGTGCTGGGTGGGCCATTCTGAATTAGGGTCAGATATAAGCACTGAGGAAGACCTACATGGAGGCTAGGTCTACAACCAGCATGAAAAAGGGATGGCTCTGTAGAACTTCCCGTGATGAGAAGAATCATAATATAGCACCCGTGATGATGATCCAGATTGAGTGATGATCCAGATCCAGTGATGGTGATCTAGATCGAGTGATGATCCAGATCCAGTGATGACGATCCAGATCGAGTGATGATCCAGATCTAGATGAAGATGACTTGAAGATGAAGATGACGAGAAATCAATGATGATGAAGATGATGAGAACTCAATGATGATCCAAATGATACAAAGAAGAAGACTTGTGCTGATAAATTGTGTCGAGAGAATACCTTCCTAGTTAAGAGGGAGTGTTGATGTAATTGTAACTTCGAAATGTATTCATCCGTATATCTTATGTATTGTACCCCGATGTTTATTTCGAGATGTTTCTGTAATGTAATTGAGTCATGTCATACCCCGATGTTTATTCCTGGAAGTTTCTATAATGTAACAAGTCATGTCAAGTCATTGTGAGTAACCCTCCTATTGGTCAAGGGTTAAAGTCCCCGCAGTTGTGGGGCCCTAGGGTTATTAGACTATCGTAGAGAAGTCGACCCTAGGTGAGTCATTATAAGTCGGGGCAATAGTCCCCACCATTGTGTTAAGGATAAACCTCCTTATTGTTCGGAGGAGGCAAAGTCCCCACAAGTTGTGGGGCACTAGGGTTATTTTTATACACTCCTAGAGATGTCGACTCTAGTAAGTAATTGTTAAGTGAGGCCGACATGTTGGAGTGGGTTTCAAGTAAACGAAAGAATATAAATAGAGAGTGAGCCTCTCTATTTATCACACACACACTCACTCATTGGGGCGCATGAGTGAGAGAGAAGTTGCTGGGACAAGAGAGAGACTACTGCTGTCGGGAGATCATCTTTATGTTTTTCAGTTTTACTTTTGGTGCTGATTCTATCTCTGAGGAAGTTGCGGGGTTTTCTCCTTTATGGTTTCCCCGAGGAAAATTATGTGTGTCTCTTGTCTCTTGTGTTTATTGCTGTGCATGTTATTCTCTTAGTTAAAGATCCTAAGATCATAATGCTATCTTGAACGATAAAAATCTAACACAGAGAAGAAGACTTGTGCTGATAAATTGTCTTGAGAGAATACCTTCCTAGTTAATAGGGAGTGTTGATGTATTTGTAACTTCAGAATGTATTCATCTATATATCTTATGTATTGTACCCCGATGTTTATTATAGGATCTATCTGTAATGTATTTGAGTCATGTCATGCCATGATGTTCCTATCGGGAGTTTCTATAATGTAACAAGTCATGTCAAGTCATTGTGGGTAACCTTCCTATTGGTCAAGGGTTAAAGTCCCCACAATTGTGGGGCCCTAGGGTTATTAAACTATCCTAGAGAAGTCGGCCCTAGGTGAGTCATTGTAAGTCGGGGCAATAGTCCCCACCATTGTGTTAAGGATAAACCTTCTTGTTGGTCAGAGGAGGCAAAGTCCCCACAAGTTGTGGGGCACTAGGGTTATTAGACACTCCTAGAGATGTCGGCTCTAGTAAGTAATTGTTAAGTGAGGCTGACATGTTAGAGTGGGTTTCAAGTGAACGAAAGAATATAAATAGAGAGTGAGCCTCTCTATTTATAACACACACACTCACTCATTGGGGTGCATGAGTGAGAGGAGAAGATACTGGGACAAGAGAGAGACTACTACTGTTGGGAGATCATCTTTATGTTTTCGGGTTTTACTTTTGGTGTTGATTCTATCTCTAAGGAATTTGCGGGGTTTTCTCCTTTATGGTTTCCCTGAGGAAAATTATTTGTGTATCTTGTCTCTTGTTGTTTATTGCTGTGCATGTTATTCTCTTAGTTAAAGATCCTAAGATCATATTGCTTGCTTGAATGATAAAAATATAACATCCTTCAGGACCTTCACGATGTGCCTATCTATGCCAGAACCGTTCGAGACTTGTGTACAAGGAAACTAGGAAGAAAACCCAGGGATCCTCCCATTGTTCATGTCATAGGGAAATTATTTGAATTAATAATGGGAAAAACCCTCTTGTCCAAATATGAAGATCGTGGGAATCCCACTGTCACTGTGCAGATTGGAGCACGCAGATACCCAATGTACTAGTAGATTTAGGTGAAACAATTAACGTAATGACCATTGAAACTGTAAGGAAACTTGGGCTCACTAATCTCAATCCAACTCCTACCGTTTTAGAACTTGCAAATAGATCCACTATTAAACCCAAAGGAATCTTGGACGACCTCATTATCTCAGTTGATTCATGGGAATATCCTACTGACTTCTTGGTTTTACAACCCAAGTCGCAGCTAGGAAGACACCCACTGATCTTGGGAAGGCCTTGGTTAGCTACAGTTGATGCTTGCATCAGCTGTCAGTCTGGGTTTATGACCATATTAGATGGAACTGAGATAAAGAACCTCACTATCTATCCTCCAGCTCAACTGAGTTTAGAAGCTGAAACTTCATTATTGATGGAGCTAGAGGAAGAGGAGGGCATTCAACCATTATTAACGATAGGGATGGCCTTGACTTTTAAAGATGAAACTGAAGATGATGCTATTAATATTTCATAAGCGAACCCACTTCTGTCAATAAATAAATTTATCAGATCCTGAATGCTACTCTAGGTGAAGAAGAACAAGAAAATCTCATAGAGGAGACATTAGTGAGTGATACTCACATAGTTCCAGTGTTAAAAAATTCGAAAAGTGTTCCTGTCGATATAGAGTCTGGAAAAACCTTGAATATCAATCCCAGTCTTGCTCCAGATGAATAGGAATGCCTAATCATTCTCTTAAAAAAACATAAGGGGGCATTTTCCTGGGAGCACATAGACATGAAGGGAATCCCTTCTAATCTGTGCACCCACCACATTTATATCAAAAGTGACCCCCGACCTGTGTGCCAGCCTCAATGAAGAATGAACCCCAATCTTAGGGACACAATGAAGGAAGAAATTCAAAAACTCTTGGAAGTAGGATTTATATATCCCATCTCAGACAGTGAGTGGGTGTCTCCACTTGTGATAGTACCCAAGAAGAATGGTAAATGGAGAGTCTGTGTGGACTATAGAGAGCTGAACAAGGCAACACAAAAAGTTCACTTTCCCCTGCCTTTCATCAATCAAGTACTTGACACCTTATATGGGAAGAAGTTTTTCTCCTTCCTGGATGGGTTTAGTGGGTACAATCAAATCCAAATTTCTCCTGAAGACCAGGATAAAACTACCTTCACCTATCCCTGGGGAACTTTTGCATACAAGGTGCTTCCCTTTGGCTTATGCAATGCACCAGCCACATTTTAGAGAGTTGTGATTGGCATCTTTTTAGAATTGGTTAATGATAGTATGGAAATTTTCATGGATGATTTTACTCCTTATGGAAAGGACTTTGAAGAAGCATTGAAAAATTTGGAAAAGGTTTTAACATGTTGCGAGCAGACCCAACTATCTTTAAGCACTAAAAAGTGCCATATGATGATGAGTGAAGGGGTAGTTCTATGGAATTTTATCTTTGCTGATGGAATCTAGGTAGATCCCTCTAAAATTAGGGTAATTAAAAATATACCCACTCCTGGAACTCAGAAAGAGGTACATAGTTTCTTAGGGCATGCTAGTTATTACAAAAGATTTATGGAAAACTTTTCCAAACTTGCCTCTCCTTTGTTTTCATTATTAATGAAGGATGTGCAATTTATTTGGAATGAGGCATGCCAGGCAACGTTTGTTAAACTTAAGGAGAAGCTGTCTACATCTCCCATCCTAAGGGGGCCCAATTTGGCCCTGCCTTATCACATTTGTTTAGATGCCTCTGATACTACCATTGGAGCAGTTTTAGGACAGCAGGATGGTCAAGCACCTGATGAAATCTATTACATTAGCAAAAAGTTATCCCCTGCTGAACTTAATTATACTGTTACTGAGAAGGAGTTTTTAGCCATTGTTTACTCCATTAACAAATTTAGACACTACATCACTGGATATCCCATCTTTGTGCACACCGACCACTTAACCATCAAGTATCTAATGAATAAACCTATTACAAATGCTTGGGTAACTAGATGGCTGTTGTTATTACAGGAATTTGATATCACTATTATAGACAGACCTGGAAAATAAAATGTTGTTGCTGATTTCTTATATCGTTTTACTAACCGTTATGATAATCTGCTTGTTGAGGACTCTTTTCTAGATGAACACTTATTTGTAGTTTCAACTTATTCCCTTTGGTATGTAGATGTCGCTAACTACTTGGATGCAGGGAAGCTTCTGGCACATTTGTCAAAAAGAGAAAAGAGGAAAATCATTAAACAAAGTGCCAGGTATTGTTGGATAGGCAGTCATCTCTTCTACAGAGGCCTTGATCTTGAGATCAGAAGATGTGTAAGAGAAGATGAAATATTCCATATTCCAAGGCCTGCCATGATGAGCCATGTGGGGGACATTTTGAAGATAGGAGGATAGGTCATAAGGTGCTGAGAATGGGCTACTATTGGCAGACACTTTTCAGGGATGCAAAAAAATATGTCCATTCTTGTGACAACTGCCATAGGATGGGCCAACCTAACAGATTGGATCAAATGCCTAAGTCAACCACAGTTGGTGGTTGAACCTTTTGACAGATGGGCCGTATATTTTGTTTGCCCTATCAACCCTCATTCCAGGCATAAAGCCTACATCTTGGTTTGTACAAACTACATGAAAAAATGGGTAGAAGCTGTGGCTTTGGTGAAAGCCAATGAGCAGGCTGTAATCGATTTCTTGTATGGTGAAATATTTACCCATTTTGGAGTACCCAAGGAAGTGGTTACAGATGGAGGACCTCAGTTTGTGTCACATAAATTTGAAGCTTTTCTACAGAAGTACCATATTCATCACCTGATAGCTTCACCGTACCATCCCCAGGACAATGGCCAAGTGGAAAGAACGAACAAAGGTATTGAAGCTATCCTTACCAAAAAAGTCAGGAGCCATCGTAGAGACTGGGCTAATAGACTTCCGGAAGCATTCTGGGCATATCGTACTATGTGGCACAATACTACATGTTTCTCTCCTTATGACTTGGTGTATGGAAAAAGTGTCGTCTTCCCCATTGAATTTGAAATCAAGACTTTGAAGACAACTATGGAGGTAAAATTAGATGCGACTAAATCCCAAAGGAGTAGATTGAAGTAATCGAATGAACTTGATGAGAAACATTTAGCTGCCGTGGATCAAACAGTATTAATTCAGCAACAAAGATCCAATTGGCACGATTGATTCATCAAAAAGAAAGTTTTCTACGAAGAAGACTAGGCATTATTATATGATTCAAGATTCAAAAGGGACTTCAAGGGTAAGTTACACACAAGATGGTTGGGCCCATACCTGGTAGATAGAGTATTTGGTAATGGTATAGTCCACTTGGTTACCATTGATGAGAATCGTGCACCATTATTTGCTAATGGTCACAGGATGTGACTATACCATAAGCCCATTTCGAAGGATGCATTCACTTCACAGATTGCAACTGATCCAGAATACCAGTTAGAACAAGGGCATGGATCTTTCTTTGCCCCTGTCAATATTTAGACAATCGCTATGATTCCTACATAAATTTTTGTACATAAATAAATTGATATTTTTATTATTATTTTTATTTTTCCTTTGCGCTTGATCCGTTTTTTTTTAAGAATATGTGTAGGGATGTAACTGATGAGAAATGGTCATGATCGAGCCTAACGACTAGGGGCATCCTTTTGTAACTTCATGCTTTAGAAGAAAACTCCTTAAAATAAACAGAGAACAGTCAGTCACAGCTTCAATTCCTATAAAAATTACCTATTTTTCTGTTTATTTGTTGTTGCAACATTGAACAAATTGCCCTTTTTCTCGTTCCGCACAGCTGCAACACCATAAAAATGCCCTTTTTCCCGTTCTGTGTAGTTGCAACACTATAAAAACGCCCTTTTTTCCGTTCCGCATAGCTGCAATACTGTAAATCTTTGTCTATTTTTCCGTCTACCTGCAGCTGCAAGACCGTACAATAATGCCCTTTTCCCATTCCGCGCAGCTGCAACACCGTAAAAACTTGCCTATTTTTTCGTTTATCTGCAGCTGCAACACCGTAACCTAATGCCTTTTTCCGTCCCGCGAAGCTGCGACTCCGTTTAAATTTTTCCCATTTTTACCTTTTCTGGCAGCTGCAACTCCATTTAAAATTTTCCCATTTTTACCTTTTCCGGTAGCTGCGACTCCATTTAATTTTTTCCCATTTTTACCTTTTCCGGTAGCTATGACTCCATTTAAATTTTTCCCATTTTTACCTTTTCCGGCAGCTGCGACTCCATTTAAATTTTGCCCATTTTTACCTTTTTCGACAGTTGCGACTCCACCAAAACTGGCTGATTTTTCTATGGTTCAAGGCTGTGACTCCGCCAAAGTGGTTTATTTTTCTATGGCTCGCAGCTGCAACTCCCCCAGCATTGGCAGAACTCTTTATAATTTTGGTTTGTGACTCCTACAGATCTGGCTAGAATTCCTATTGTCGGTAATTTCGATTTACTTCACAGCATTCATTATGTTTTTGACAGGATTGACAATATGGTTTTGGTCCACAGGGAGAAAAGATCATGACAGCGCGCCTGCAATAATGTTCAAATTTAAATGGCTGCACTTCACATGCTTTATTATCCTCAAGGGTCACAGTTCATAGCATATTTACGAAGGTATGGTTCTGATTATCTACTTGATTAAGCGTTAACTAGATTTGACAGAATTAATCATGCCTTCCTTTTTGCGCCCATTATTACACCCGCATACCGTTAACTGTCCACTCATACGACTTAATGGCCATTTAATCTTATCCGATAACTACCACCTTTCCTAATTTGGGATAAATTTTCCAAACATTTCCATGCTCGTAACTTTCCGAATTTACCCAACTCCACTCTCAGCTGTTCACGCATATGCTGGGCTTTAACCTCCATTGTCAGGACCTGCAATATGTTGGGCTGATAAAGAATTCAGAAGTTAAATAAACATGGGTATCCCAGCTTGGCACGAACCTCCAAATACGTGAGAATTGAGAAGACATGTTGAAGTTTTCACTATTTTTGAAGCTGCGGGTTGGACTGAATTCTTCCAATGCCTGAATGGGTTCCATCAAGAGACAACTCTACAGTTTGCCTTAAATATTACAAAAACCCACTCAGAGGTTAGGGGGTTACATATAGAAGTCTTTGAAGCAATAGTGGCTAAATTCACCATCCTTCCTCAGGTGGGAAGAGCCTGGTTTGGTCGAAGAACCCCCAATGTTGCCGCAGTATAGGATTTTCTAATATAGGGGGAAAAAATTCATCAATCAAGGTGAGGGATAGCATTACAATCACTACCTCGGCCATGGGATCAAGTAGCAGTCTTCCTAAAAAATTATATCACGTGTGAAGGTAGGTATGATACTGTTTATTATTCTGAACTTCCTCTATTGTCTCATCGATGCCATAGGGCCTTACTAAATATTCCATTTTATTTATTTAAAGACCTACACCATATGGCGGGGTTTGTCAGAATAGCAAAGCATCCAAACTCCTCCCTTACCCACCACAACCTAATCAAATTAATAGTCTTAAGGGCCTTATCTCAAAGGAACCAAACCTGGGAGCAATTTACAGGTCAAACTCAAATAAACCAAGAACCCGCCCTTTTTCCTGGCGTTCCAATAGAGGCAGAAGTAGAAGTACCTGTACTCTTGGGGGCTGTTCAAATCCAAGAGGAGCACATAAATGTATAGTTGGGGGGATATGAGGAGAAACAGGAGGATCGGAGTCCCTCCAAATTAGTTGGGGGGGGGAGATGAGACTGGATCGGATGATCAGTCAAATGACCAAGCAGAGGAATTAGAGGAAAATGCAAGAGAAAACCTTGTGGAAAGATTAAATAATGTGGAAGCTCTGACAGCAGAGGCTGAATCTGGAGTAGCATTGGATGCTGCGACAGCTGAATCCAAGGATGTTAGAGCCATGATAACAGAAGATAATGCAGAGGTATTGACCATTGAATCTTCCCCTGAATGGGGGGGGACTCTAATTGAAGAAGAAAAGGAGGACGTTGAGATAGAAGGCATCCCTTCCACATTAGCTACAAATTTGGAGATTCCTGGACCACGGAAGAAAAGAAGGAGGTCAAAAGAGGAGGTGTAGGAATCACTACCATTAAGAAGAAAAAGAACCAAGTCAGTTACAGCAGCTGAAGTAGCACGGGAGAGATGGGAAACCCTTTAAGTGTAGATTGAATTCCCCATTCTGAGACCTAAAGCAAATGATTCCCCAAAGGAGATGGCTATAGAGGAACCTCAAATTGAGGGAATTTTGCACGAAAATGGTCTACTGAAAGAAGAAGTACAGACGCTTTGGAAAGAACTAGAAAAATGGAAGGAAGCATGCATGAAGCAGGTAGAAAGGAAGATGCACACATTGGTTGAAGTTGTAGACCGATTAGAAGGATCACCTCCCGCTGAGGATGGTGAGGAGGAAGAGAGAGTGGTCTGCCCTGTGTGTGGAGAAATATTTAACCAGTCAAGCTACAAAGTCATAGTTCGTGCCTTTGTGACACAACAACCCATACCAACAGCTGTGGAAGAAAAAGGACAAGCACCTAAGGTGGAAGTGAGGGATGCAGAAGAAATAGAAATGATCCCTGGTACAAAAAAGGGAGAAAATGAGTAATTATAGTCACAACCAGTAGAAGAAACAAAAGTGCTCCTGGGACAATCTGATTGGAAGGACAGTGAAGCTCTCCAAGAGTAACCTCAGTAATTGGAAGCAGTAGATAAATAGGGTGTTGATACACAAGAACCATCACCCCCAAACATTCTTGTTAAAGTTGCCACCCAAATTGGGGTAGATGAACCAGAGACTAAAAACATTCTTGATTTTAACGAAGAAGTGTATGCCGTGACTCCTGAACCATCTCAGGGCACATAATTAATAGAGATGGAACCTCAACAGTAGGATAATGATGAAGGTTACCAAGATGTTGTCACACAAGAACCAACATCCCCAGAAATTTCTGCTGAGATTCTCATGCAGCAAGAAGAAATCAATCCCGAGGTGGACATAATCCTTGATTTGGATCTAGGAGAGGATGAACAAATGCAATCACAATCCTCGGGGGACACTGAAATTCTCGAAGAACAACTCCATGTTGCAGAGGACATGGAAGTAACTCAAGAACAACCCCAAAAACATAAAGAAATAGAAGGGTAGGGCTCTGATACACAAGAACTAGTAGCCTTGCATCTCCCTATCAAAGCTACAACTGACAATCAGGAAGATGGGGAGATTGAAATTCAAGAAGAGGTTGCCACACAAGAACCAACACCTTCACAATTGGCTGCTGAGGTTGCTTTAGGAGATCTCCAAGGAGAGGATGTTGTTACACAAGAACCAACATCCCCAGAAGTTGTTTCAGAGGCACCCATGGTTGAAGTTGCTGTAGGAGAAATTCAAAGAGGGGATGCTATTACACAAGAACCAGTATCCCCAGAAGTTATTACAGGAATACACATACAGGCAGTGCAGAATGTTCAAGCTAAAGCATTAGGTGGACAGGTATGGACTCAACTTTCTCAAAATTTTGTCAATATGGATTCTGATAATGAAGATCATGCTAAAGATGAAGGGATCCAGAGGCTGACCCAAGAGCTCTCACTCCTAAGAATAGAAGTGAGGAAGTGGAAGAGTCAGGTGGAGAGGTACCAAGAAGGAATGGTTCCCCTTGCTAAACATAGGAAGACCATTAGGAAATTGAAGGAAATATGGGCAGAAGAACTAATGTTCCAAAAATTTCGCTGGGAATAGATACATAAAGAGCTGAAGGAGATGAAAAAGTTCAAATCCATGCAGGTGGAAAAAGACCAGCTGTACACTCTCTCCCAGGAGCTGATAGGTACCAGAGCACCATCTTCCTTTTACCCTGTGTTTTTATTTGAATAGTTCATTTGGTTTAAACTGAAGGCTGTAAAAGAAGGGAGACCTTATGAAATAGAAAACTCAGCTAAATTCCTGGAAACATTTCTGGAAAGTGATTTTGATGAGCAGAACTTGCTTTGTGAGCTTTATTTACATGAGTTGTCTTGTCCCTTGGACCACCATTCGAATCCTACCCCTTTCTTAGGTGATGTTCAGCTGAGGGATTTTGCCTCCTTTGTTAGCAATCATGTTCAGTGGGAAATATCCTTCCAAACTTTTTCTCATAATGAGTCCCACTCTAACCTTTGGGTTCGAAGTGAACCTCAAACCCCTCGTCTTCTCCTTGCTCATCAGTAGCGTAGGATCGCATGTCCCATCCAAACTCAGCAGATGATGGAACTTCAAGAAAAGGTTATCTCTACCTGTGTCAGCTGGATTTCCAAGCATCAACAATCAACTTTGGAAGGTAGCTAACATAGATGGTAGGCTTCCTCTTAAACCTTGAGAAATAGAGATCCCTACTGTTACAGGAATTTTAAACATGCACTTTCCAGGGTTGAGGGATATGTGGGATGCATGAATTTATGTGGAGTTAATTGGCTGGGACTCAAATTCAAATTCCCTCTCATCTGGTGGCTAGCAAAACCATACAGGGAAGACTTCTCATTGAGAAAGGTAGAAGAGAAGAAGTGTTAGAGATATTGGGTTGTCTATAATGGATTTTTGGAAAACCAGGGAACACCTGAACTCCCATATAACTTTTCCTCTCTCCATGAATGAAGTACAATTCCAGATTCAGATTCAGACTAATGGGGGTTGTTGCATAGGGACATGCAACATGACAGTTGGGGGGGGGATGTTGGGCCCAAAAATGACCCCTTTTTGACCACATTTACCTATCCCTTTTTGCCTTATCTTACTCCATTATATACACCAAACCGATGTTTTCCTTCACTTGATACAGGTATGGTTAATTATTGTCTTATCTTATTAATACTTATGATTGTTGTAATCAGAGCCCTATATCTTGAATTATGCTAACATATGGTGATTTTATAAAGATAATTCGAGATGTAAAGGATACAAGTGTAGCAGGCTGAACGAGTCAAGAGAGAGATGAAAATTCATTACTGAGATGATCACCACCTATTCCATCTCTGCACAAAGGACGTAGTCAAAGGTTACTATTCCACGCAATATGTACAAGGATGGCTGCAATAGATTCGGATGAAACAATGCACCGCTACTCAAGGGTAGCTGCAACCAACTGAGCATCTTCTAGATTGATCAAGTTATGCCATTGCTAGCTTGAGTAACAACCTTCCTATGTTTTTTGCTTCTATCTTTCCCACAGCTGTAACAATGTATCGTGATTGGGGCCGCCCGAAGATCAGAGATATTCATGGTTGCCCGATATCAGTGGGTAGAAGTTATGATTGTGAATGTATAGATATTGGGAACTATTTCGAGCGAGGAGTTGGAAATTAATTGATTTTATTGTATAAGCTCTGATAGAGATTATAGCTTCAGTTTTATTATTTAATACAAGGAGCAGGATTCTTCTGATCTCAGTGTTTACCGTGTGTTAATTTCCAGTGTCTCTGTTCAAAGGTTGGGCCTGCCTTCCTACAGATATTGTTGAGTTAATTAGGTATTTATTTCCTCTGTTGTGTGGTGTGGATGTTACAGTAGATTTATTCTTTTCTAACAGCTGCAACATTAAGGATTTATTATGTGTGCCTTCAATTGATCAGTAATTGCATTTGCTGTGAGCTGCGACAGAGTGGTGTGACAGTCGACTGTGTAGACTAATTTCCTTTGTGCAGATTGTGTGCTAGCTGTAACAGCCGATCTCATCCTTAGTTTCTTTCAATTGATGTATTTCTTGAGTCTTGTTAATTAAGTCCATTTGTAGTTATAATTTTTGAAGCTCAATTTCTACATTTTTGAATTATAGATCAAGTTGGATTGAGATAGTTATAATGGATCTTTAGATGGCCTGGTAATTTAGGATTTAACTTTCTACAAAAGTAAATCTAGATGTTTATTTTCTGAACCTCTCATTTCTAGATTAAGGATTGTAAGAAGGTATTTGTGATTTTGCATTCTTAAGAAGGTAAATTAGATTAAGTTGATCTTGGGATGAGTTGGGATGAACAGGAAAGTAGGATAATTCATTTATAGTATCATATACTTAGTGTTTAAGCATATACAATGCACATTATCTTTGAAATAAAATACTTCCCTCGGTTGACAATTTATATTGAACACTCTATATGTTGGCTTTAATTAACTTGCATATAGGGTGCCCAACAAGTTCATGATTTCTTCATCAAAGTATCTCACCAAAAGTAGTTCATTCAACTCATTCAAGTGAATATAAACAAATATTGAAGACATATTTGAAATTTTGTGGCTTGTCCTTTCTTGAGGTAGGATTTTCCCCATGTGGTTTTTCCTCTTTCCTTAGATTTTCTAGACACGAATAATTGTAAAGGTTGACCATAGCCTTATTGCTGGGCCCTATATACACCTATATGCATCTTACACATCTGATTATTTCACACATAAACATCATAAAGATATACTTAAAGTGGGGTGTGAGAATATAATAAACCCACTTAATACTTAGGATACAAATATTTAATCATTTTTTATTAAATTCCTACCTACTAGCCTAGGTAGTTGGCATACACTTGCACCACACGGTCATCACTTGACATATATACCCTAGGAGCGCTTTAATCATGATTTTGGTTTGATCATGTCTACTTTACTGCCAGAATTAGTAATTGTGCTTTCCTGTAGATTTTGTCTTTATTATGATTTATTCCATTTTTTCCGTGGATAAGGTAAAGCTAGTAAACTAGGAAACTGCTATCTTTTGTGGACAACCCATCCTCCATTAATTTCTCTCCATATTCAAGGATTAACATGTTTTTACATCATTCATAACAACTCACTCATGCTTTTGATAATTCGTGAGGTCCTTGACTGACTTGGGAGGTGCTTTAGCCACCTATGGGGGTTTATCATATTTGGTAAGTTTGATTTATGAGCTAGCACGAGTTGTCTTCCACCAACTCAATTTTCCTTTATAAGGATGTATTACTATTTTAATAATCAATCAATCAAGTCATTGGTTCAACAATCAATTATTCATTTGATCATTTCTCTTGTATTCAGTCTCTTTATTATTCTTTCTATTTTCCTTGTGCATACTTGTGAGAATTATCTTAGTAGCAAGATCTACCTCCTGTGCTTCTTCTTTGCATCAAGGGTATTTTTATAATGGTATAAGAGATGCAATTTCTACAGGTAGGACCCTTAGATATAAGGTACAATCACTTATATATGTGTGAATGGTTAAGATCAAACGATGCAACATGCATGATTAAATATAATCCATTCATGGCAGGACCCCTTGGGATAAAATACAAACACTTATATCTTTGCGAATGGATCATATTTGATGATATAACCTACATTACTATATCTAGTTCATTCATAGAGGAAACCCTTTTGTTAACCTCTGATCATGTTGATTTGGGTGAATGATCGAGATTTAAAGATCTGATATGTTCGATCAAATATCAGTCGTCAATCATTCCTAAACTCTCAAAATGATCTATGAACCCAACAACTTGGAATTCTAAACCTCTGTTAACTAATATAATGAATATATTTATGAATTCTTAAAATTTTCCTCAAACAAATCTATCCTTCCCATTGATAACCACATGATCTTATCTATGAACCTGTTAAAAAACCATCTAAGCAATTCAAAACCTTGAATTTCTTAGA
Organism: Pseudotsuga menziesii; assembly: GCA_001517045.1. Lineage (NCBI taxonomy): Eukaryota > Viridiplantae > Streptophyta > Pinopsida > Pinales > Pinaceae > Pseudotsuga > Pseudotsuga menziesii. The sequence continues at coordinate 104,890 of LPNX010921318.1, forward strand.
GGTATTTCATCAAATGCTTTATGTGTAAACTCTAATTTTCACTTGTAAATGTTGATTTGGACCCATAAAACCCTGATTCTGCAACCAAGTCCTCTAATACCACTATCTAACATCTCCATATGCCATTCTGACTAAATGAGGGGGTAGTTATGAATTTCATGTTTCAAACATTTATCTCGATGGGGCATTGTTCAAATTTAAAACTATTTTAAGCCTCCCATGGGAAACAAAAACTAAGAATTAATGTGCAAATTCTTGTAGTACTAATTGGCACCCCATTTAACCTAATGGAATAATAATGACCCTAATAGCATTTGGGTGACCATAATGACATTAGATCCTCCCAAACAACATCTAATTGTCACTACTTTGGCTCCAAGTGTCCCTAATTTAATAGGAAGGGCCTCTAATAGATGACAATGACCTTGAATTTCATATAATAGTGAACCAAATTGATGGTCATCACGCCATAGAATGGTTTCAGGTCATTCCAACTCATTTTCTCCTAAAAAATCTCAAATTTTGACCCCTATGCGCCTCTCCCTCTAGCAAGGTTCCTAGCCATGCATTCCCCCCTCCTGTAGGGTGCATGGGACTTGGAAAATGCATACAAAATATCAAATTTGTGAAATCAAAAAATTTAAAGGGCAGTTCCTTGGTGGTAACCAATAAAAATTACCTCATAACCATCCTAACTATGCTATACACTGAATAAAAAGGCACCTATGGGAGGGATGGAAGGGTGATTAGAAGGAAATAAAACACCCGGGTTATGATATTGTTGGAATAAATTCCCTTATACTTGATATTTTACATTTGATTCCCCCCTCACTAGAGATACTTATCTCTAAGTGATCTTCCTATTTGCATGTTGAGGTTATTCTATGACCTCTTCCCTATATGTGAGAGAAGATTGAAAATTTGAGATTAGTATGCGTGAGTGGCTCAAGATTGCATAAGGATCCAAAGTTCTGTTCCAAAAGTGTTGACATCAGAATCATATATACTTATGTGACATTTTTTCATCATTTTGAATAAATATCTATTATCTCCCATGCACCCCCCTCCCAATCAAATACGTCATGTTTAAAATCTGATTTCTTCCTATAAATTATGATTCGAACCCATACAACCATGATGCTGCAACCAAGAGCTCGTATACCAATGTGTACCATTCCCTTCCATCATCCTTACTAAAGGAGGGGGTGGTTATGATTTTCATGTTTCAAAAATTTTAGGGCATTGTTTGAATTCATACCTACTTTATCCTCCCATGGGAAACATAAACTAAGAAATTCATGTGCAAATGCATGAATATAAAACACAATTGAATTAAAAGTATATCCACACACATCATGCATAAACACACATATTCATCATATGAAATAAATATAGTAATTGCATGAACATAAATAACAATGAATACTTATCTTTTAACATAAGAAGATCCAAAAAATTGGTTGTGTAAGAGTAATTTTCTACCCAGCTGTAGGTATCAACTATATATACCACTCCTAATTCAAGCTATGAGACCGTTAGGGAAAAGGAAACACCTATAGGATTCTGTCTCTCAACCCAACCCACTTCCTCTCATGCTTAGCCAATCTACTAACCACTATGCACTACATGCATCCCTTTCAACCATCTTGACCATGAAAATCCCTTCCACTACCCCACACAACACAAGGAAGGCCTACTCTTTCTCCACTCAATAATTTCTTAGAGTATCTAACCCTTACAATTCTCTTCAATGTGTACAGAAATATTTTTAACCTATTGTATGATGTTAGAGAACATTTTGTAACTTCAATTCATGGATTCTCAAGCATATTGGAGTAGAAAATAAATAGTGGGTAAAGGTTCCTATCTTTCCCGTCTTCTATGTTTACTTACAACCATCCTGTTCACCCTAATGCATGCAATATTCATTATTGAATTTCTAATTTTTGGTTATTTTCTTAGTCTAGTTGTTGGCTATTGGGAAAATATCATGAAGGCTACGTAGATTATGAATTCTTCCTAGAAAATGAGGGATAGACTCCAAAGGAGATGAAAGAATTGGTGAAAAGACAACTTCAATTACTTCAAACCATAAAAAGAATGACTCTTACATGTCATAAAATTATATTCATCTCATGCTTCCATAACTACATGAGAAGACTTTGCCACCAACCCCAAACATGCATTAAATGATTGGATTTGATAAGTCAAAAGGAGGTGAATGGTTCATTTAAGGCACATGGCATAAATGGATGGGTTATTAAGTTGACACTTGGCAAAAGATGATTTAATATCCCACATGTCCCCTCTCCTCTTTCTATATTGTTGAATCTTAACCCCTCTAACACTCTTTACACAACCATCTTGGACCATTCTATTATTTTCAACATAATATTTACATAGTTTTTGAGTCACCATGACAAGCCAACCACATGGTTCCATATATACATATTTAGATTATACGTGCCAACCTATTCACTAGTTGGGCCTACATCTTGAGCTCCGCACTAGGAATCCATACTAGCATATTTACATAATTTTACATAATATATTTTAATACATTATGAGGGTCAAAACTGGGGGTATTACACACATTATCCATTATGATTGCATTATGAGAAACCTATTGGCGTTCCAATTAATGAAATTTAGTAGTGACATAAAAAATGGAAGTCTTATTCCCATGAGTGAAATCTTTGTGTAATTAGAGAAATATGTGTGTTTCCTAATGTCTCTTTGACTAATGGGGTGTTTTCCATGCCAATCCATCTTATAACAAGCATAAATAAATTGTCCAAATCCTAGTAAACACCAAACATGCAATATATCAACTAGTATGCTTCCATACCAATGCTAGCTTGTATCCCTTTTATTTAAAGCTATAGTAATTTATATTATTTATAAAAAAACATTATAGAGTACCAAATTGTCCATTGTCAGTCACTAGGGAGGCTAGATCACATATTAAATAGGAGATTATAGTTATCAAACTTAAATACCATCCCAATACAAAAAAAACTCTATATAAAGATGAAAGTAACATGGTCACAACTGTGATTTAATACACAAAACTAGAGAAGGATCCATTTAAGAGATTTAGTCATGATTTAAGACATGAATTATGGGTGCAATCTCCTCAAATAGGGGCTGGAGCTTCCCCACAATGAACTCTAATTTTATAGTGGCCTTCATTGAAGAATTCAATTTATATTCCATATTACTATTATGCTTCAAGATACTCTTATTATGCTTTCATATTTCATCCATCTCCAATAAAAAATCATTTATTTCTTCCTTGGTATACATAAGGACTTTTCCCAATTAGATTTTCATATGCCAATAAAGAGCCATGGTATTGTAGTATTTGGAGTCTCTGGATATGGAGGTTCTTGGGCCAGGAACCCATAGCTCTATATTTTTTTCATTTTCTTTTTATTGAGTTTAATCCTCCTCTATCTTCACCCACTCTTCTACTTCTGCCATTTCCCTCTAGATTCGATCTAATGTTTGTTTAAGGCAGGATTCCTTTATCTCCCACACCTCATTTAAGACTCAAGGTTGAACACTAAATCCCCTTCCCCTCTTGGCCCAATGACCTCGAGCTATACCTACCATGTTAAGGGACCCAAAAGAAGAGAAAGGTGGAGTGTGAAGGTCACTAAACCGATATGTAAGGGACAAATAAACACAATAAGGAAAGAGTATAGGTTTTGAATCCAAGGGGGATAAAATGGATCAAAACTGAGGGAAAACAAATGGAAAACAAGGTAGAATAAAACCCATTAGAATCTATAGGATAGGGGGGAAAGATCTAGAGAGAATACCAATAGATACATAGTAACCGGGTTGGGTTGAAAATTGGCTAGTGAGAGGAGACAAACCACAAGCTTGAGAGGACACCAGAGAGGACTCTTCCCTGAAACTTAAAGTCATAAAACCAAAATTAATACAAAATAGGACATTTGGAAACCTACCAAATAAAATACCCAATGAATTTAACTGAGACTCACCATTGGAACATAGCCAACATCATTTCCAAATCTAGATATTGTGAATTCATCGATTTCTAGATTGTAATCCACACACAGGATCAATCCACGTTTAGTCATGAGTAATGTTGGAGCTATCGAAGGTCTAAGTGAACCACCATTTGGAACCGTCATGATGTGGAGATGAGTTTATGAGGCCCTAAAAGGGGCGCACATCGACAAGAAAACTATCTCAAGGACTTAATATGTGGGAGAAGACATGTATCCTCCTAGGTGTTCCTCTCTTGGGTTCCCTGGAATGGCATTTAAGCCCTCTCCCATCCCAAGCACCTGATCTCAGGATCACTTGTTTATTCCATTTGAATTAAATTGAATTATAAAATAAATATTAAGTTTCTTTAATAATATTCTTTCTTTTTTCACATAAAGGTTTCACACTTTATCAATTATAAATCTAAATTATTTTCATCATGATAATTTTTTTCTATAAAAGCGTGTGTTTTTTATTCGATATGAGCTAAAAATAAAATCATCAAATGTCCATGTCACTATCAAAAATTGATTCTCATAATTGATTTGAAAAATCATCACTATCTACATGCCAAAACAATCAACCAAGAAAACTGATTATGACTATACCAAAGTCTCCATACTTCTACTCTTATAAAATTGCATGGACTGACATATTATGAACTTATTCATAAAAATAATAAGTTAAAAATCACTTAATTTAAAATTTTAGAGGCCAATGTGTGACATCTAAAAATTCTTCCAACAAACTTGATCATGGCACCTTATCTCAATCATTAAATTTCATCACCAAAAATTCTTTACAAATAATTATATTAAAAAAATTGAAATAAGAAAATTAATAATTAATTTACATCAAATTAATATTAATTGGATTATTAATATAGATATGAGGAAGTTGTCAATTGGGTCAAGTATGCATGGGTTTTGATTCCTGAGAATTGAACCTCTGACCTCAAAATCAAACAAACTTTGGAATCAAACTCCAACCAATTGAGCTACCCCTCGAGGATATAAAAAATAAAATTGATATTGTGATAAATACATAAATAATTATTACATCAAAACTTATTTTAATGCTTATTATTATTAATTTACTTGTTTTTATTTTATTATTAATTATAACATTAACACATTTTTTTTTTAATAAAAATGAAGAAATTGTATATCCATAAAAAATGATATACTATAATGTGATTTTATTAAGTATATAAATAATGTTACTAATGCTCTTCCAAACTAAATATAATAAGTGGTTTAAAAATAAAGAAATTTTAGTGCATCACATCAGGCAAAAATGTAAAAGGAGTCTCAACAAGTATTGAAAGGTGCATCTCATTCTCATGTGGTAAAATTGTCAAAGGAGCCTCAACCACCATTGAAATGTGCATACCATGTGGAAAAAATGTCAAAGGAGCCTCAACCACCATTGAAAGGCTAATGGGATCACTTTGAACAACTTGTAGACATAGATTCAAATCAAATTGAGTAGCAAAATGATGTCTAAGAAGAAAGTTGAACTTGTGAAACTAAAAATGCACCTATTGAAATGATGGATTTGGCATATTAAATATTGTTGTTTAGTTTTAAGATATATTTGAAGAAGACATTCAATTTGACATATTATTGCTGAGTTAGATTTGAAATATTTTGGAGTGAGATTTCACATTAATAATAAATATCTATTTATTGTTGTTTCATGATGAATGTTTTTAACATGTTCTCTACCATTTTATCTAGTTCATATTTTGGCTTTCATTTTTATGAGAATCATTACTCTATGAAAAATAATGTTAAATATTATTATTTTTATCTACAAAATCTATATAAACTTGTAAAAATATTGAAAAATGATTTATTTAACATTTCATTTTAAACAAGAAAAAAGTTTTAAAATAATCTTGTCTAATTACATATATCAACTTTTCATTGAAGAAAAGCTAAAAATGTGTTATGGACCAAATTCCACAAACTAGCATACAAATAGAAAGAAGTAACTCCACACCTTAAGAAAAGAGATAATGAATAAGAAGCCTCTTTGAGGTGGAAACCTCCTTTTACAATATATCAAATGTACAAGATAAAATGATTTCTAAAACTATCCACCCTTGGTATATATAGGATACACATGATACAATTGCAATTGAAAGGTCTACCAACCAATAAGGATAATCCTAATATAACAATAAAAATGTAATAAATCAATAACTAAGGCTTAACATCTTTCCCTTAGCACTTGATTAGTTGTGTATATTTATGCATGAAGAACTCATCTTTCTATGTTTCCTATTCTATTGGTAGGTTCTTCCACTTGGTGAGGTACTCAATAATTACAAGATTTCACAGTTGCTTGATCTGTGTTTAAAGGATTGTTTCATCTTCTAGTGCGATTTTCCTTTCTTCATTAATATCTAGTAAAATAGTATGAATTGAGATCTTCTCACCAGTTACTTTTTTAAAGAAATAAGTAGGGAATATTTAATGTACATGTGAATATGGAGGCAAATCCAATTTGTAATCCATATTCCAATACTCTGCAACGCCTTCTAGGGATGATAGTACTTGGGCTCTAATTTATTGTCCTTCTTTTGTTTCTTGAGGGACATTTGTTTGATGGGTTGTAGCCTAAGAAATACCAAATCAGATACTTCAATTTGCTTTCACTGCAATGTTGATATACTTCTTGTTTCATCCTATTTTGTGTTGTAGCCAAGTTGTATTTCGATAATTTGAGAACCTATTGTTGGTGATGTATGCGATCCTCCACTGCTTGAACCTTAGAATTCCCTCTAAAGGGTGAGATAGGTAGATGATGGTAACCATAAAATGCCATAAATGGAGACATTTTTCATGAAGTATGGAAGAACATGTTATAATTACATTATACCTAGTGAAACCACTTGGCCCCTTGTGTTTTTTTATCATATGCAAAGCAATAGAGATACCCTTCTAGGCATGTTTTCACAATCTTAGTTTTCCAATCAAATTGAGGAACTAATAAGAGGAGTTGAAAGCCAGTTGAGTATCCAAACATGAAAATATTCTAGTCCAAAATTTACTTATGAAAATAATATCTCAATCACTTACAATAATATTGGGGATCCCATGTAGCTTATGAACTATTTCCATGAATGTTGCAACTACTGTACTCACTTCAAAATGATGAGAAAGAGACTATAAATGGGAATACTTTGTGATTCAATCCACCACTACCATGATAAAATCCATCGAATCTCTTCCCATTGTTGACTTGGTATCCTATATGATAAAATCCATTGAATCTCTCCCTTATTCGGTTGGAAAACCAAACATTCCACCATAAACTTTTGAATATCAGTTTTAGTACCTTCCCATAAAAAAATCCTTCTTGATCTTGTGGTAAGTTTTAGGGAACCCTAAATTTTATCATATAGGATAAGTGTGCAATTCCAAAAGGACCTTATGTTTTAGTTCAGAATTCTTACATAAATATAGGTGATCCTGATACTATAGGGAATCATTCTTCAACACGAATTTATCTAATGCACTGGGGTCCTCTTGTATTTGTTGAATGATCTTGTGTGCCTTCTGATCATGCTTACTTTTAATCCTTGATTTTTCCACCCAATCATACTTTTAAATGAAAATAACACAATGTAAGCCCTATGTCTCTTCTTTCCTTGAAAATGCATCTGCCACCATATTTTGTTTTCCTTTTTAATAGATGATTTCAAAGTCATAAACTAACATCTTTGTAACCCATTTTTGTTTCTTTCTTGAAGACAATTGTAATTCTAAGAATTTATTAATACTATCATGATATGCTTTTACCTTGAAGTGTCTTTCTATTAGGTAAGGATTCCATTTATTATTTGCTTGCAGTATGACCAAAATTTAACTTTCATAATTTTTTTTTGTAAAGCTGCACAATATATATATATTCATATATTATAATATCAAAAAAACAAAATTACAGTGATGTTTTCATCTGACATCATGGTGACCTCAGAAGGTATAACCACCATCCTAACCAAGCGAAAATACTAACAACTCTGTCAAGTTGAAAGAAAGAGATGGCCCACCCAACAGAGGGAAAACATGAGCCATAGAAACTAACAAACATAGATTTTTGATACAACATCCATGCACTATAAGGCCTATAGGATAACATCCTATCTAAAACATAAAACCAAAAAAATGAAAGACACAATAAATTTCCAAAGAAAATTAAAGATCTCTTGCTAGTGAGAGTGTGCACCATGGGAAGAGTTGGCATTCTCTTCGACGATTGGGAAAACCTTGTATACCAAGTTTGGGGACTTCGCTTCTAGAATCCTCATTGAAAATGACTCTCTCTTTCTTGGAATGACCAGGTCCTCCATATATAGTAGTCGTACCTTGTTTTCCAATCCAACAGTAGTTTTAGTGGGCATTGAATCATCCAATCATCCATCGGCTACATAGTATGGGGTATTTCTACTTTGAACTACATGCTAAAGCTGCTCCATTGAAACACTATGCGAAACCCTTCAATGATATTTTCCTCAGCAGGTCCAAGCCTCTGTGCTCCCACCGCCTTAAACAATTTTCGAATAGATATCCCCCCCAAACAAAGTTATCCTCAAGACTATTCAATCCATCCACATTTTCTCCATGGTAGTGCACATTTCCAAGGTTGTGGTTTTGTAGTTCCTCCACTTATCTTAGACATCCTCCATCATGAGGTCCATCATGTTCTTAACAACCCAGTAATGGTTTATCTTACTAGTAGTACACGATGAGGCTAAATGATGTCCTACTATGCCAGCCTCATAGTCATCGATCAGATCATGAACTGATGATGAAATTGTATTCACATATCCACAGCCTCCATAACCACTAGACCCCCTGTGGCTTGAATCCCCTTGACTGCTACTTCTTCTCCCTGGATTACCCCTCTAACACGTAGCCATATATTCCTTAGGACCTCTCCTAATACTCTTGTAGAACAAATCCCTATGGGAATGCAAATAAAAAACCAAAATCACAAATTATGACTCCATTCCAAATTCTCCCTGCACATAAATCCCCCCAGCACATGCGAGAACTGTCTTGCTAACCTCCAAGCATGGATGCACTCTCTCCTACCTTCCATTATTTCCCTATTGTGAAGAGTTTCCAACCTGATATCCATTAAACTCACATTGATGATTGCACTAACCTTATTAACTCACCACTTTCCTCCCATCCATGCGTTGATGCATGGGATAATGTCTGACACGATCCCCACGTGGCAACACATGGATTCCACCCACATCCAGGATTACCTTTCATAAATTGGTTTGAGTAATTTTTTCCTTTAATTTGGTAGATTTAAAAATCAAAAGGACTTCCTTCTTGCATTAAAGTTGTACCAATTCCATGACCTAAGGCATTAGTGACTCCATAATAAAGGTTTTTTTGAAGTCAGACATGGTTAGAACATGAGTTGTACGCAAATCCTCCTTAAATTTTTCAAAATATTTGGTTTCTTCTTGAGTCCAAGATAACTCCTCATTTTCAAATAAAATGGTTAAAGTTGATTCTATTTGACCATAATTCTTGACCAAGTTGCGGTAATACCATGACATTCCTAAGAATACTCCAATATTCTTTAAGGTTTTAGGATTTTTTCATTCCATCATAGATTTAATTTTTTAGGGTCCACTTTGATACGTTCATGAGGTACAATATAACCCAAACATTTCACTTCCTGTACCCCCATAGGGACACTTAGAAGGATTCAGCCCCAATAATTTTAAGATCTTGTCCAAATGTTATACATCCTCTTCACAAGATTTTATATACTGTAACATCATCAAAACTAAGTTTTTTTCAAGGAAGTGTTTAAATGTATAATTCATCAAGCTTTGAAATGTGGAGGTGCATTGGTAAGGTTGAATGACATCACCAAAAACTCATAATGACCTCAAGTGTTCTAAAGGTTGTTTTTGGGGTGTCTTGTCACCTCATTATGATTTGATGATATCCAAAATGGAGATCCAAATTAGTAAGAGAAATTAAACCATTCAATTCATCTAATAATTCATTATTGATAGGAATAAAAAACTTATATTTATTGGTCATCTTGTTCAAAAATCTCTATAATCTAGACACATACATCACGAACCTTCATTTTTGAAAAACAAATACCACTAGTGAAGAGAAATCACTTCATCTAGGTTGAATGATGCCAACCTATAACATTTCTTGAGCCATACTGCACTCAATCTCACTATTTTGTGCATATGGGTACATTTAAGGTTATATGTTATGTGGTATACTTCCAAATTGCAAGTGAGTAGCATGGCCATGCTCTTGAGTGGGTGGAAGACCTTTGGACATGTCTCCAAATACCTTGGAAATATTTTCATAGCTCTTTGGAGATCCATGAAAGTAGAGGGTCTAAATGTTTGAACATCCTATGAGCACAACTGTGCAATTAAACAATGGTGTTCCCTTTTTATCAATTTTTTCATGTTGTTAGAGGATATCACTTTAGAGTGTTTCCATTGGATACCTCTAAATTAAATTTCCTTGCTTTCCAAGGATAATCTCATGGAACATTTCTAAAAGTTAAGAGTAATTATTCCAAATTATTGTAATCATTGTACTCCTAATACAACATTGACACCACCCATTTGGATCGCAATCATTATACTATACAATATATACTCCCCCATAGTGTGCTTAATACCATGGAACCTCCCTTAACAATTTATGGTACCTCCATATGTAATGATTACCTGAAACTCTAGTACTAGCTATATAAAGTAATTGAGAAATTTGGCTAATTTGTAATTAATGATGCTACAGGTACTACTAGAATTAATTAACATTGTTACTTGTGTTTGCTTGTTGATATATCCTTATATCTTGAGATTTTGAGGAGCGTTAATGCTAATCAATGTGTTATGAACAAAATCCTCAAGATAGCATAAGAGACAATACTACACACCATGTACACAAATGTAAACATGGAGCTCAACTAAAATATAGATACTAAAGATAAGTTACCCAATAACTCCTTGAATAATACGATATCCTTATCCAATTACTCCAAAAAATTCATATAATCATTTCACATGTTCCTCAACAATGATTACATTACCTTTATATATACATATTATCTCATTGCACCTGAGGCCCCTTCATTAGGATGAACACTATTATATACACATTTAGCCCCATATATCCCCCCCTTGGGGGCATATTATATGCATTTAACTTCATATATGCACCTCCTTAGGTCATATTAAATGCATGCCAACATATGGTTGGAGTACTATGTTCAGGTTTTATATCTTGAGATTGTTCCAGTTCTTGATATTCTTTGTCTTCACAATATATGTAGAATAATTTACTATCATTGCACTTATGCCCCTTACTATACTTTCTATCACAATTGAAACATAGTCCATTTTATCTTAAATTTCATCTAATTGTTGAGGCATTAGCCTTGTAGGCTGAGTGAGGTTAGGAGTGAGAACATTTCCCTCTCTATAGGTGTTAGTGGTAGGCCTTCTAGTATCCATATTTTTACTTTAAACTTTCCTTTCCAAACTAAAATAATTCTCCAATGATTTAGGTTCGAAGAGACATGCCTCATGTTGAATGATCTCCTAAAAAGTTCCCATAAATAAATCCAACAAATTATTCTTTGAAATGTTATTCACTCTAAGACTTAACTTTTGAAATTGCTTAATGTGTTATATAACTGGATCTCTTTTCTTGAGATTTATTAATTGGATAAATAAGGCATTTCTCTTAATATACCCATAATGTGCTATTAATTGACCCATAAATATAGACCAAGAGACATTAGAGTCCCTAGTTTATGATCACAAATCCATCGGTACCACACAAATTGATCAAGTTCTAAATATAAGGATGCAATAATTACCTTTTGTAAGGTTGGAACTTGGTATGGATCAAATTATTACTCCATATATAATATCTGTGTTATGGGATTGTTACCATCAAACTTATTCATATCAATATTGGGAGTGAAGTAGTTACTCGGTCGTGAGTTAAACCCACTATTATGTGGATTTTAGAGTATTGAATTATCTTCTAAGGTGACTGGGACTCCACCATATTGTTCACCTTATTCTCTTCTCAAGGAGGTGATTTGTAGGCAAGTAGGACATTTTGGAGTATATCCTTCAAATGATAATTTCTCATGTTTTCAAGGTTCTTTTTGAGATTATCGTTGACATCCCCTTTGAAAGTTTGTAATTATTCCTTAGTTACCATATCCAAGATCCACCTTTCTTATCTATCTCTATATATATTAAAGGTTCTAATTATCTCTCTATACTTGGACATCCCAAAGTCCACCTCTTCATGCTCTTCGTGTTCAATGGATGAGCCTTCAACATGTTTAGAAGGTGTATAATTTTTTCCACCACCTTTGCCATGTGAGCCCACTAATATTTACTAGAGTTCTCTTTTAAAAAAAAAATTATGGCACCTTTTGAATCAAATTTTTGATACAAAACACTACATTTTGTATTATTTTTGATACAACTATTGGCACTCAATTGGAGGCCGCAATATTGATATATAACAATTTGAGACAAACCCCCCTTTTGAGACTAGTATTTGGACTGTAAATCAAAAATTATAGTTGATTATAACTTGAATTTTTGTTCTCAAATACTTCACTATGTATCCTAAGGCTCCAAAAACATCCGCTATCCAAAATTTCCCAAAAAAAAGTTATGGTAAAAATTGAGAAATAACTTGTTTTTAAGGATACCAAGGACTATATGATTTGATACTGCAATTCCCTCTTTTGATAGAAATTATTATGTGAGAAATTGCTTCTCAATCAGATCTATGAGCTAGAACAATATTCACACTCAAAGTGTTTGACAAAATGTACAAAAGAACAACAAAAGAGACAGAAAATAGATGGAATAACACATGTGAATGGTGCTAATTACTGATCATATTACTATAATACCTCTTGTAGATATTATCGTATACATTTATAATACATTGGAAATTTTTTTTGAGTCTCTGGCAGCCAATTGGAGTTGTACATGTGTCATGGTGAAAAATGACCCCAATCCCCCCTAGGTGGACCAATGGAGCTCCAACTCATCCCAAACAGTCACGAACCAAGGTGTGAACATTGGTGGAGTGTGATGGGTAATTAACGAGTCCTAGAAGAGTGTGGGTGAGAAGAAAGAGGTGAGTGAGATGTTCTAGGTGGCAATAAATGCTCCTACGAGAGACAAAATGGAACAAATACACCACTAGTACCCCCTAGTCAAAATTAGATCACCCAAATCAAGGATGTAGATCCCCAAGTCATTAAATGAGGTGCACATGTGCTGGGTTGATGAACTATAGCGCTGGTGCATGTGTGAAAGGCCTGGAAATAACCGGTTATCTTGATGAATCAACTCTCCTAAGTCTAAACCATAGGATATCATTGCATGAAGGAAAATGAAGTTATCCTAAGGTTATTATATGTACTAAGGATGTATTACTGCTCCAATACCCCACCTTAATCCAGAATTAATACAATTTAATAAAAAATATTTACTAAGGCCTTGACAACTAAGGCACAAGTCACCTTTTACAACAAATTTTATTGATCCATGTAATTGAGTTAAGGAGGAAAACCTCCCCTCAAAAATGGATATGGAAGAGATCAAAAATGTCTTCAGAAAGTCCTCTTCTTCACTTGAATGAGCTGAAAGAACAAATTCTTGGTGATGGACTTGGTGAAGATGTTGTGGATGCGAAGATCATGCATCAATGCATCAAAGTGTTGTAAACAAAGATCATGTGGAGAGGCCCTTTGATGGTAATCATTTGATGATGGAGTTCAATCATAAGAATGTATTCTGATGCAAGCATAATATTTTCTAATAGCATAATTAACCATGGAAAATATATCTATGCAAATTCTTTCCCAAATAACATCAAAGGATTCAACAAAATCTGCATTATTTGTAGTTGCCATATCATGAATAAAACCATGAATCTTTCTCCCAATTTGATGAAGCACCTTCAAAAATATGTAACAAATATCATGAGCCTATGAAATATTAGAATATATGTCATACAAACCAGAAAATATCAGATGTATGGTGTCTCCATGAGCGAATGGATCCATAGGAAGATAAGAGTGAGCAACTAGATCACAATTGCAATTGAGTGAACCTAGAAGATATGGAGACTTGATATTCGAGCCATGGGTGGTGAAAGAAATTCCATACATATGGAACAGAAGTCCCATGAAGGCCAATGATATGGCGGTCCAACCAATGAAATACATACAAGACATAAAAACAACATATACAAGCCTACATAGCATTGGAAACTAGGCAATTTTCTGAATTTCCAACTAGTGAACTTGAGGGATGTTGGGTATTTTGGTCATGAAATGGTTGGGAAAATGAGTCAATGAATGCCATAGGATGTATATCAGCCTGTATATCATCTTCAGAATCAGAAATGGAAATATCTGATTGGATTGGGAAAGATCTTTCAGAAGGCACATCAAAAGCTAGTGAAAATGACTAGTTTTGGGAGGAAGCTTTGATGAACTGGCTGGGAATTTTATCAAGGAAGGGATGGAGGTTTCAGGTTCTGATATATAAGAATGTGAATCATAAATAGAGCTATCAGAAATATATAAAATAGAAAAGGGTTTTACCCATGCACCCAATGCATGCTTAGCCTTACCATTTCCTTGCTTGTGCTCCCATCTTTTTGCAAATTCTGGAAGAGCAATATGGTTCTCCTCAAGGAGCTTGGTCATGATTTTCATATTATTTCTGAAGAAATATTTCTCAATATGTGAAACACTGCAATAATCACATGTGGGTATTTCTCTCTTATTTCTCCTCCTCTTGGATGTCTATCTCCCATCAGTAGAACTAGAGCTTTCTGAACTTGATTCCTTCTTCTCTTTCTCCTTTTGCTTCAAATCTTTCTTCTTGCTCTGGGATTGATTTGATACACCAGAAACAAGGGATTGATCCTTGGATTTGATTATGGTACCCATTTGTATGAGATTTTCCTACTCCTGAGCCAAGGACTCCATGAAATATGCTAGAGCAGGCATCTTCCAATTTCTAGTTGTAAGTTTGCTAGAGTGAAATGTCGAAATATATACAAAATACTATGGCCCCAACTTAGAAAGGATGGACAAGATAAGATGATAATATTTCTTCTCTATGCCACTTTGTTTTAGTTGAAGTACTAGCGCTTTAAACTTGGTGAAGATGTCTTCAATGGTTTCGTAGTGAGCTGGGCTCAGTGAGATTAGCTCATTCTCAAGTCGATGGCCTCTCATTTCATATGTCATCCAGAACAATGACTCAAACTTGACCCCAAATTTATTCGGTGTGCCAAGACATTCTATGTGAAAGAGAAGTTCTCTTGAAGTGTTGAGGTAGAGCATACCGAAGGCCTCATCAAGCCTATTAAAATACTTAGCTTTCTCCACAACAGAATTTGACTCGTTTTCAGTTCCCATTGTGACCCGGTAGAGGCCCTTGGACCTCAAATGGATGACCATCTCAACCTTGAAATAATTGAATGGAGTAAGCAGAGCTCAAGTTTTCTCCATCCTACTTGCGCAACCCGTGACAAAAAAATGTTGTTAAACCTGCATAGTAAACATTCAAGTTTTATGGAAATATGCCCTAAACAACAACTCAAACCTCAAAATATTTGTTTGCAACTCCAACCAGCTCTGGTACCATGTGAGAAATTGCTTCTCAATCAGATCTATGATCTAGAACAATATTCGCACTCAAAGTGTTTGACAAAATGTACAAGAGAACAACAAAAGAGACATAAACTAGATGGAATAACACATGTGAATGGTGCTAATTACCGATCATATTATTATCATACCTTTGGTAGATGTTATAGTATACATTTATAATACATTGGACAAAATTTGTGAGGCTCTGGAAGCCAATTGGAGTTGTACGTGTGTCATGGTGAAAAATGACCCCAATCCCCTGTAGGTGGACCAATGGAGCTCAAACTCAGCCCAAACAGTCACAAACCAAGGTGTGAACATTGGTGGAGTGTGCTGTGTCATTAATGAGTCCTAGACAAGCATGGGTGAGAATAAATAGGTGAGTGGGATGGTCTAGGTGGCAATAAATGCTCTCGGGAGAGCCAAAATGGACCAAATACACCATAGTGCATGCTAGTCAAACCCAGATCACCCAAATAAAGGATGCAACACCCCAAGGCATTAAATGAGGTGAAAACGTGTTGGGTTGACCAACTATAGCGCTGGTGCATGTGTGAAAGGCCTGGAAATAACCAGTTACCTTGTTGAATCAACTCTCATAAGTCTAAACCATAGGATATCATTGCATGAAGGCAAATAAAGTTAGCCTAAGGTCAAAACTATGTACTAAGGATGTATTACTGCTCCAACAGATTACACCAATACTTATTATTTGAGGGAATCCTAGTTTTAGGGTGACTTGACCGATTAATATATCCATTTTTAGTTAATATATTCAAACGTTTGGGTTATTGATTATAAATTATGTGCTTTGCATGAATTATATTTGACGATATGGGGTGACATGAATAAAATGCATCTTTATATTAATGTTTATGATTATAATGTGTTAGTTATATCATGATATGAGTATAATACTACTAATTATTTATCAAGTTTGACAAGAAAGTTCACAGTACATATGGACACTAGATAATATGAGTATAATACTACTAATTATTTATCAAGTTTGACAAGAAAGTTCACAGTGCATATGGACACTAGATTGCATAGACTCCAGATTGAGTCCAAACATAATTATTTTTTATGTGTATTGATCATGTTGATTATTTTATTCGACTATTTGACATATTTGTCTCATTGCGTGCAAATAATGGAAACGTTTAATGGTCTCTTTGGGGTGAATAACGAAACAAAGAGAGTTGTTAGATAGTCTTTCTCTTCCAAGAATCAAGAGTACTTAATGAAATTTTTATTATAAATATTTAAGAATTTCCTACACTTATTATAAACTAAAACCTATTATAAATTTGCCTCAAACTATGTGCTAGGAATTTTAAAATTTAATTTTTTAATTATGCCATCAACACATTAATCTATGTATATAACTTACACATTTAATTAATTTTAAAGAATTTAATTAGTACTTTTATATATCCTAAATTATGAATAATATTAATTTTAAGTGTTTATTTCTATACAAGAGAATAATATGGGCATTACATATAAATGTAAGATTTCAAATAATGTGAGATTAACACAAAGGATAATGCTACATATACCATATATTAGAGGCCAAATTCCCCAAACTTGTATAAAAATGGAAATAACAAGTAATTACATATCTTGAGGATGAAATAAAGAGATTGAATAAGAAACCTCTTCAAGGGGGAACCCTCCTTTTACGATATATCAAATGAGCAAGGTGAGATGATCTCTAAAACTAGGTCTCCCTATATAGGAGATACATGCTGCGATTAAAATGAAAGGGTCTCGTCGAAAAATAATGACAACACTAATATAACAATCGAATTGTAATAACTCAATATCTAATTCTTATCACAAGATCACTTTGAACAACTCGTAGACATATATTCAATTCAAGTTGAAAACCAAAATGATGTCTAAGAAGAAAGTTATGCTTGTGAAACTAAATATGTACATGTTAAAATTGATGAATTTGGCATATTAGATATTGTACATAAGTTTTAAAATTCTGTTGAAGAAAATATTCAAGTTGACATATATTTTTGTAAGAGTAGGGATTTATATTTATATTATCAAAAGAGAAGTTACAATTTCTAGGTAGACTGGTCTACTAGAAGGAAGGCTTGACCAACCCCCTTGCCAAAATTTCATGATTAACATCGTGTTCAAACTAAGATAATCGCAACCCATACATCTTAAAGAACTAAAATTGAAAGACTTATTTATGATTGTAGGACTTAGAGTTCTGAAACTAAAGGACTTTATTGTGCTTGTAAAATTTTTGAGGATGAAACTTTGAAGATGATGTGCCTAACAGTTCAAGACTTTTAAACAAAATTGGGAATCCATTGCTTCTATGAAATGAAGAGATCGACTATACTTAAAATTAGATCATCCAGGATTGACATAGAGAGAGGATCTAATAATAATCTAGAATGTTGATAATCAGTACTACCTTGGATTCAGATTCCTCTATGATTGTAGGATCTTTGTTGGTATTATCCTTCACTATCTTCCTACGGTAGATAGGCCCCGCATTGGAGGAAGATACTCTATGTTGAAATAACTTGATAGTTAGCTCACGAGATAGAGCATGAAGCTTGGCATCATATTCCTATTGATTTTGTAGAAGTTATTGAACCCTTATTTGCAGCACCCCATTATGTTTGAGAGACTCAAACCATTATTTCCCTCTGTGTAAAAACCTTGGGGGTGTCCATTATGGTACAACCTTTAAGAGCCTTGGTTTTCTAGAACAGATTCAGGGTTTTGGAGTAACGAGTTCCCCTTGATCGAGTATTCCTAGGACTTTCCTCCTGCGGACCAAGATCCTATTCTAACTTCTTGACGGATAGAGCCTATAACCTTCTAACAATTCTATCCTCCATCTTATGAATGTGATCCTTTGCTACAGGTTTGACAATGCCATGGAATCATGCCTTTGCTTGTCTCTTCTCCTCAAGGGCTTGAGGCAAATGAGCTCAGTTAGGGCCATTAACAGTTTTGTAGGTTGTGCACTTGATGCAAGCCATGTTTCTTAGGTTAAAGAAACTCTTCCATTGAAACAAGATACAAAGGTCAAGCACTATAAAGGATGTGGAAAAATAGTAGCAAGGATGAGTTTTATTCCAGTCAAACTTCTATTTCTTCTTGATGCAGGACACCAAATCTTTCCATGATTTCTTCCTGAGCATGGGTTTTGAACCAGAATGAATCACAAGAGGTGGAGAATTAAGATCTCAGATTTAAGAATGAATTCATCCATAGTAAGGCCTTTCTGCAATACATCCAACCATAGGAAAAATGAATTCTTAGGACCAGGGCATTTGGAACTTAAAGACAAGTCACTACAAGAGGATTATTCCTTGACGTGTTGGCAGTCCTTTGTATGAACATGTGTGGAGGCATGAGGAGGATCTAGTCACATAGGATTGACACCCATCGTGGGAATTCAAGTTGACATATTATTGTTGTGTTATATTTGAAATATTTTGGAGTGATATTTTACATTCCCAATAAATATCTATATATTGTTGTTTCATGACGATTTTTTTAATATTTCTTTACCATATTATGTGGTTCATTTTTATTAGAATCATTAATTTAGATAAAATAATATTAAATATTTCCATTTGTATATATGAAATCAATACAAATATGTTAAAATATTGAATCTCTCTCTCTCTCTCTCTCTCTCTCTCTCTCTCACACACACACACACACACACACACACATTTTGACCACAAAAATGATTTATATGACATAACATTTTCAACTACTATAATGTTTGAAAATAATGTTGCAAAATTAGAGATATTAGTGTTGCATTCAAGTAAAGATTTAATTATGGTGAAAATGGATGTGGTGGACTATGGAAAAGATGCCCATAGTACTATGTCCATATTTTGCACACATGAAGAACTGACATCAATGTGAGGAGATCCAAAAGTAATAAAAGTTTGTCCCCATGACAACATTTAGTACAAATAGATCAATAAATAGGGGCAGATGTCAATAAAATATAAGATAAAATTCATATGGGAGGTGATGTTCTCAATGATCATAAGTGTTAGTATCATTCCAAAGTGATTGAGCTCAAGGGTTACTAGTCTTGTGTAGTAGAAGGGACCATCGTCCAAATAGAGAAACCTTTTGCTTTGAATTTGTTGTTTGGGGCACAACATGAGAAGAAACCTTTAGAATATACTGGAGTTTTGGAAGACTCTGTTGTTGAGTCTAAGAATTTCCATATCTTCACATCCTTTTACCATGTTTTTCACAACCTTTCCTTCAACTTTTAATCCCTTTTCATGTTCCAGTATTTCTATTTTATTCTATTTTATTGCTTTATGTGGGATTAGGTTAAAGATATTTCCAATTCATTTATTTGAGTATTTTAAGTGAATTTATGATTAAATGTTATAAAAATAACATATTCTCACTTATAATTGAAATTCGAGTTAGTTTGGTGATGATTACAAGAATTGGCTAGTGATTACATAAATTGGGTAGTGATTATCATAATTGTTATGGTAGTTACATGAACAAGAAATATGCAATTCATGGGTCAAATTCAATTTTATTCATTCAATCACGGAATATTTGACCTAGATTTGGAATGATCATTTAAGTAACTTGGATGGATGAGAATCATGGAGCTTTGAGAATGATCAGTTAGCAAAGATCTTGGAGATATTATGAGTTTATTTTTAGTTACTATTTTTAGTAAGTTGTTGAACCATATGAGAAATTTGTGGATCTACATTTATTTTTTGTTATTTTAGTTTCTAACCAAACTCATGTATGGATATTAGTTCCTTCTCCATTTCAAAGGGGAGGATGCTTGGAGAAAATCTTCAACTTATCATGAAGTGAATAAAATTTCTTGGTATTTTCTTATATAGATTATCATTCTTTAGTTCTATAAATAACATGTTTTGATTCTATAAATAATATGATTTGATAATAGAACAAGTTTCCAGAGTGACCACGGTGGCCATTTTTTAGTAATTATTGACTAAAAAATGGCAACCGTGGTCACTCTGAAAACTTGTTCTATTGACAAAGATTCACCACGAAAATCTTAAATCCCTAGTATGCTTTGATTTCATATTTATGTTGTTGTAGTTTAGTTCGCTAACTTATTCTTGGGAGAATTGAGCTCACTCCAAAATTTGGTCTTTTTTAGCCTCTAATATTGGCTATATTTACATAAAATATGTTTTTTTAATCATAATATTTGCCAAAATTTACAAGTTTCAGTAGTAAATTGTATGCTTCATATTTGATATTCACCTATGGTAACACCTTGTTTTTACCCTGACTACTGAAATACAAATAAATATTAAATGAGGGCATTCTACGATGAATGACCCTGGTCTTTGTTTATTTGAGATCTAAAAACTTTGTATGGGCGTATATTTTAGGGCATCCAGTTTCGGATGACCCGGGCATGTGAGAAGCAATGCATTATTGATGAGATATGACTTATGAAGAATTATCTGACATATTGATGAGTAAAATCATGACTATGAGAATGATATCGACATTTGGTCAATTGTGAATCACTGATATTATGATTGTGAAATGAAGATTCATGTGAAGTATCAATAATGATTAAAAGTTTTATAATGTTTTAATGAAAACATTTATGTAGCATGTACTCTCATAGTCTGTCGAGTGTGACATGAAAGGAAGGTACATGAACCACAAGAAAGCATAAGTATGCAAAGACTCTAGTTGAGTCAACAACTATGGAAGATGATATCAATCTTGTTTATGATATGATTTAATTGTGATATGTTTGATGCACATGGAATCTAGATGAGTCTAGATCCTTCGACAATTAATGTCAATTTGATATTTATATTATGTTTGAAATCTTGTTTATAAGATTCGATGCACATGATGTTTTATGTGCAGATGATGGGATTCTGATTGCCAATCAATCCACATTAGGTGACGGAACTGAAAAATATTACATGTGTAAGTCTAGAAAATTGGACGACGCGGTGAACTTTGAATAGAGTGAGAAAAAATCCAGTTCATCAGATGTGTGTGCCGTGAGGGTAGGCCGTGATTCAGTCACTCATGGAGATTGTACTAGAGGTCACACAATAAGGAATCGACCTTATTCCCTAGGGACCATCTAACTCTTCATAGGGTAGGAGAACTGAGGTAACACTGGCTCAATTGTCATAAGCAACTCCTCGCATGTGGGAATTATTAGAAGGGCATGTTGGGAGCATATCACCTTGATAATTCTAGTCACAACGAGAATGCAACCGTAATCAACATATATCTTAATTAAGGGAAATAATAAATTGATCATAAAGAACTTTAAGTAAATAATAAATAAATTAAATGATAAATTAAATTATAAATGATAAATGATAAACAAACAAACAAACAAACAAATAAACAAACAAATAAATAAGGATAAATAAATAAATAAACTGAAATAAAGCTAAATTAAGAAATAAGCTAATTGAGTAAATTAAGGAACTTGAACTAAAGCAAAATCCTAACTAATTGGAAAAGAATCAGAGAACTAATGATAACTAAAAAGTGGGTGGGTAAATAAAATTAATTAATTAAGTAAACTGAAGAGTTAATTCAAAATGGGGCACAGGATGGATGGGAATTAACAAAAAGGTCAATAAAAGCTAAAGAAAAGGAAGAACGAGGGATCTTCATCATCATCTTCTTCTTCAGTCCTTCTATAGTTGGATCCTGCACCAATTTGGTGGCTCTGAGGTGACTGTAAAAGAGTGTGGTTCAATACAATGTGAGTGAGGTTGGGAGCCTCCTAGCAGTACCCTAACATCATGCTTCCATTACTAGTAATATTTCCAGCCTCGTCGAGCTTGGGGGTCCCGGGGGAAGGAGAGTACCCGTCAAGGTATGGTAGGGAGGAAACTAGTGGATCCAACATGATTGGAATTACAGTGACAACAATTGCAGTGGAGTGGCGACAAATAACCTTTGGCCTTGTCCTCAAATGACAACGACTAGCGATATCAACATGTATTCTACTATTGTTAAAATTATTTTATTTGATAAATTAGACTTATTAAAATTAGTTGTACCATCAAGGAAAATCTTAAGGTTTTTATGCATGTGTAATATTGAAATTTAAATTAGTGTTTTATGGGATATTAGAAGGTCAAATTCAAAGAACCACCAATATATCTTTAACTTTGCTTATATTTGATACGTTCATTGGAAAATATGCATGACCTTAGTTGTATTTGTCGAACCCCTTGATGGTCGTTACATATGGGTGTTCACATGAAGACAGGTAACACTTTTTGGCAAGTGGAGGGCATAGATATGGTGAAAAAGGAACTTAGTCGATCTCCTACAAAGATGCCAATCGAGCTATTAAGAGCACAATCAAGGGATTAATAAAGTGCTCAATCAAGCTATTAAAAACTCCGCGATCGAGGGTTTCACCAAACCCTTGATCAAGGGTTTAGTCAAAAACCTTGATCGAGGTATAAATATCATTCGATATAATATATCGATTGAGATAATAGCTTGATCAAGATAATAGCTCAAATTGAGATTTTGAAAAATGCTATAAAAACATAAAACAATAGCCAACGGTTTCTTTCATTGCGATTGTTTAACAAGAGCTCGATTGAGCAATAGACAAAAGCTTGAATGAGTGTTTTTGAGCTCGAATGAGGGTTTTTAAACTCAATGGAGGGTCGATTAGTCACCATCTACCAATGATCCCCTCCTACTACCTTGGCCTCCAGAGGACGAAGTAGGCGATTCAAAATCCTTTAACCCTTAAAGTTAGTTAAATTTTTAATTAAAAGTTAGTCTTTGTGAATTAAAAGTTGTTTATTTGAATGAAAATTTTCTAAAAGATAGTTATTTTCATTAGTTTTGTTTTGTAATTTAGATTTAGATTTAAATAATTTAGTTTATTTAATAATTTAATTTCAATTTAGTTTATGTAATTTTTTTCAACACATACACACCCATATATTAAATAGAAAACAAATTATAAGTTGATATTTTAGGATAGAATCAAAGTTATAAACATTTTTTCCAAAAAGGTCTTTCACCCAAAAAGAAGGCTATCATCTTTAGATTCCATCTATACCTTGGTACATATGAGCATACATGACTTTTCCCCCCTATCATAATCTTCCAAAGACACAAGATGTAACATGTTACATGTTATGTAACCAAGTCCCAGAAATAGCATACAAAGAGAATAAATAGACAAGAAGAGAGTATTCGACGCCTTAATAATGAATAATAGAGATAAATAACAATCCTCTTTGAGGGAGGAACCTCCTTACACAATGTACTGTGTGCCCAAGACACAGCAAGATACAATACTGGCTGACATGAAAATATCTCCTTCATATATATAGGGGACCAAGGTGTTCAATAACAACTAATAGACCCAAGATGACATGAATAATATGTAATACACCACAACAAAGGGGGTAATGTGCCACCCTATATGGGGGAATGTGCCCAACATTTAGGGATAAACATGCTCCTCCCCTTCAGAAGTGTTGTCCTCAATTCTTGGATGCATATGTATGAAGGACTCATATTCTCAAGTCAAATCGGCAGTTGGCAAGTTCTTCCACTTGATGAGGTACTCAATAATAGCATGATTTCATAGCTTTTTGGTCCTTGCTTCGATGATTTGTCCAGGTTCCCATATGATTTATGATTCTTCAAAAATCCTTTGATGATGACGTTGATATGCCTCTAGTTTCATATTGTTTTTTGACATTGTTGGGACTTGGAGACTACTTGCTGGTGCTCTATGCAATTTTCCACTGTTTGAACTGTATATTTTCTTGTCACGACTTCAATCATGTGATCCATTTCATTCTTCTGGCCGTAGGGGTATTTGTAAGGTTTGATGCTAGAAGTTAAGCTTCCCATATTTAAGTTAATAGCATTGTCCAAATCTCAAATAGGTGGATGACTTATTGGAATATCTTCAAATGCCTTGGAAGGATTTTTAATGACCCTTTGTATATCTAGCGAAATAGAAGCCTTACATATTTGAACATATAGTGAGTATAACCATGTAATTACACATTGTTTTTGTTTATTTAACAATTTTGTCATACCATTAGAGATTATCACCTTGCCTGGTTTCCTTGTGATACCATTTAACATAAATTATTTTCCTTCCCAAGAAAATTTCAAGAAAAGCTTCTAAAATTTAAAATCCACCATTCCCAATTATTGTAACCATTGAAATCCTAATACAACATCAACACCCCCCATTGGGATAGAAAGCATGGGACTATTTATTACATATTTCCCCATAGTAAGATTGATATTATGGCATTTCCCTGAACAATTGATGGTTCGTCCATATGAAATTATTACTTGAAATTTTGGTGCTGGATATACAAAGCAATTGAGATATTTGGCTACTTTATAGTGAATGAAATTAATGAGTGCTATATGAATTAATCAACACTATTACCTTTTTTTTTATATTTGATATATCCTTCGATCTTGAGAGTTTGAGGAGTTTAATTCTAGCCGAATCATGAAACGATTTGGTGGGAGTAATCAATTCTAGTTCATCCCTTTGCAATGGTTCATGTTCTTTTTGTTCTTCCCATTTACATTCTATGTATAATAATTTATTTTCTCCACACTTATGTCCCTTACTGTACTTGTTGTCACAATTAAAACATAAACCTTTCTCTCTTCTTTCCTCTAGTTGTTGAGGTGTCAAACTTTGAGGTTGGTTAGAAGGGACACCATTCTCTTTGTATGTGTTGGAAGTGGTATTTCTAGTAGTCATCACCATATTTTTACTTTCAACCTTCCTTTCCATCATTAAATCCTTCTCTAGGGCTGATGGTTCCAAGAGACACACCTCATGTTGAATGTTATCCTTCAAGGTTCCAATATATGCCTCTAACAAATTATCTTCTGAAATATTCTTTACTCTGAGACTTTGCTGTGGAATTTTATTGATGTGCTCTGTAACTAGACCTTTTTGCTTAAGATTTACCAACTGGCCAAAGAAGGTATTTCTATTTATATTCCCATAGCGTGAAATCAATTCTTCTGTGGATATATACCAAGAAATAATATAGTCCTTTTTACAGTCACAAATCCATTGGTACCATACAAATTTATTAGGTTCTAAATATAAGGATGGAATAGTTACCTTTTGCAAATTTGACACCTGGTGTAGATCAAAGAATTGCTCCATCTGAAAAATCCATGTGATTGGATCCTTTCCATCAAAATTTATCATGTCAATATTGGGGATAAAGTAGTTCCTTGGACATGAATTGAACCCATGTTGTTGTATTGAATATTAAAATTTTGAGGAGTCAAACTTCCTACTCTCCAATGTTTTTTCAATTTTTTCCAGACGTGATTGGAATACATCCCCGTTTTCCTCCTTATACTCTTTTTGAGTAGATACATGAGAAATAAAACTATGTTTTATATCCTTCATCAATTCCTTCAAGTCTTAAAGATATTCCTTTCTAGCCATCCCTTTGAGATCCTCCTTACTAGCCATACCTTTGAGATCCTCTTTACTAGGCATCTTTTTTTCCAATTTAGCTAAGTCATCTATTTTCTCATTTCCTTTAACCATATCTTCCAACTTTGACACTCTAAAAGATATGTCTTCCATTTCATCGTATGACGGGGATGAATTGCTTGGGGGTTTGAGTGGAGTGTGATTTTCTCCACTTCCCTTTCATGGAATTTTGAATGATAAATATATATCACACCCTAGGGTTTTCCAAAAATAGATCCTTCTACTCAAAGCTATTCAAATTCAAAATGATGTACCTTTTTCAACCCCTGATTAGAATACTATTTTATGGACAACTTGTAACTGAGGTAAAATTTTAATTTCGACTCCTTTGGGTTTGAAAGTTCATCTTGTGGTACCATGACGTGTCCTCTTTCCAGTGTCATAGGTATTACCTAATTTGGATGTGCCAAAAAAAAGCTATTCCAAATCTCCCAAATATGACACATGTCCAATATTTTGTTTCTACAACTAAAAAATACTACCATGTATACCTTGGTTCGTATTCTTTCTGATGCAATTGGTATCACTCAATTTGGATCTCTAATGCTCTGGATATGACCTTTTTCCCTAGAACACGTGTTTTAGACTAGGTTTTGTACTAGTAAAAACCCTTAGATTCCTCTGAAATTATCTCGGAAACTGTAATGGATCAGGATCTAAATTTCATACTAGAGATAGATCGGTCTATTTTAGAAGTGGGTTTTTAACTTATATCTATGAATCCTTACAGAAAAAAAATTGCAGAGAAAATTCCAAGATAACTCATTTTGAAGAAGTCAGTTCGAAGGAAAGAGCTATGATACCAAAGGTTATGCAACCAAGTCCCAGAAATAGCATAAAAAGAGCAGAAATCGATAAGAAGAGAGTAATCCACGCCTTATTAATGAAGAATAGAGATAAATAACAATCATCTTCAAGGGAGGAACCTCATTACACAATGTGCTATGTACCCAAGACAAGACGAGATACAATGTTGTCTAACTTGAAAATATCTCCTTCATATATGTAGGAGACCAAGGTGAGCAATAACACCTAATAGGCCCACTAATAGACCCAATCCGGGATGAATAATATGTAATACACCACAACATAAGGGGTAATGTGCCACCTTATAGGGGGGAATGTGCCCAACATTTAGGGATTAACATTACATCATGTCAAAATGTAATAGGTTACAACATATCAAAATGTTTTAGGAAAAGAAACACCCGTATTTAATCTAAAACTTAATAGAAAAAATAAGTTAATAGAATTTTATGGATCCTTTAGAAACTTTAAACCAATGATGGTTCTCGGTATCAAAGGATTGGTGCAACTTTAAGGATTGTTCTTATGATCCAATCCAAGGTATAGGGATGAACTTTAAGTTCATATGCCACAAAATTTACCTTTAAATATCATGGTCATGTATGGATCCTCAAACCATCACATAGGTCCTCCATAGAGAATCTTTTCCCAATTAGTGGGATATGGTGGTACTTTTTACATTTGACATGTTGTGGATGCAAATTGATATCTACTCTATGGTTCCATGGAAAAAATCATGTTGTTGAGCCATAATAATGATTCTAGGATTATATGCCATGCGTGGAGCCCCATGTAATCTTTTCATGATGGAAGGTTCTCATAGAACACACAATGGTAGGGGTAAAAATAGAAATTATTAGGCCATAATATTTTCTTCTATGGTGTGTGGGGCATTCACACAACCTTATATTGTAACATTTGTCCCTAGGGATCATAGCATTATATATGTAGCTTTAAGGAATCACAAAGGGGATACATAGGGAATACTTGTCCTTCAAGCATGATATGATGGTAATTCAAGGTTTTGGGGATGGGGGCATGTTTTAGGGTTATTATATAGGTCCCGAGGATTAATATTTATATATAGGGACCATGGTATATTTATGTTTCCTTGAGCCACCACACATGCTTTACTTAAGGAATAATTACATGTAACTGAGACATGGTAACCATCATATGGTTTGTGTTACTGAGGGACATTTCTCATTAACAAATCCATGGTATAGGGTGAGGGTTGAAAGTTTAAAGCTATAAAATTCACTTTTGGGGTTCCTGACCCATGTGTGAATACTAAGTACATCACATTGTCCTTACATAGGTATTTTTTCGCTTGGTAAGAGGATATGGTATCCATCATGAGATGTATAACACCATGGATGGTTTTTGGAAGCTATGCCATGGTTTGAGACTAAATTCTATGGATTAAGTTCATATAGTTTCCTCTAGGTACCATGGGTCATCTACACCACCAAAAAACAACAACACACTCTCTACATAGGAAATATTCATCATTTGAGTGAGATATACTCACCATTTTGAGAATGAACAACTCAAGGATGGTTTTCGGTTTCCCATGTCATGGTCTATGGATAAAAGGAAGGTACTATGATATACTATATATTATATGAGGTTCACAAGCCATGTTTCATCACATGGGGCATCACACATTCCCATAGTACATAATATTTTTCCTATAAGTTTGATACTGTGTCCATTTCAAGGTTGTAAAGACTTGATATGTTTCTTGGGATAAGAACATAGTTTAGTATGATAACCCAAATTCTAAGTCAATGAAATATATCTATAGGTATTGCATGCCACGTTCTCAATACACCAAGGATGGTTCTCAATACTTGGTCCACGGTGAAAGTCCAATGTTTTATGCCATAACATGTGGCTTTGAAGTTTTTTGCAAGCCATCCATGAAGCACTATCCCATCTTCTCCCTATGAGAGGGATATGGTGGTTTTTTTAATTTTGGAACATTAGGAATGCCATGGTCACTAATCCATGGTTTGATACCCAAAGCCATGTTGTTGGGAAAGAACATTTGTATATGAATGCTATGTGTGCATATAAGTGGTTCACAGGTAATAGTTATGGGATAGGTTAGACGTAGTTGTTGATGCACATTAACATAACAAAAACTAATAATCAAATTCCCTTAGGTACCACCATAGAATTTAACCAATATTTTGAAATCGGCCACTTGTACCCATTGAAAAAAATATTCAAAGATCCTTAAATTCCTCGCTTTCCAAATTTCCCAATAGACAAAAGAAGGCAATTCCTTATGTTGAGGGAACTAATGTATCTATTTTTCTAGTATGCATTCAAAATAAAACCCAATAGAGAATTGAGATTAGTCCATTTTACTTTGAAGCTCATGAATCAGTAGAATCATCTACAATAACTCCATCTTCTTCATGAAAACATTGTCATGTTGTGACACCATCCTAATTGTTCACTTCATCATCATCCTCATCATCATTGTCACCATCATTAGAACATCATCATCATCATTTTCACTTTTGTCATTTTATTCAAAGGATGCCTTATATGATTTTTCTTTATTGTTTCATGCAGACCATTCTCCAAAGTAGGGTTCTTCTCTTTGCCTGTTGCGATTGTCAGGACAATACGCTACTATGACACCCCCCCCATGTACCAAGCATAATCATATGTAAATTGTTTACATATAGTTTTGTTTTTATTGAGTTACATATAGAAGTAAATTATTGTATACATGTACATGTGTTTAAATATTAATTGTTGTTTGTTTCTACTTTTATCTACATACCCCACAAGCTAGGTCATTTGGTGAGAATCCATCCAATGACATAAATTCCAATGCCTCACATGATGGCCATGACCCATTGACCCCATTAGATCATAGTGAGAAGGTTCATCATGACGTAGGTACATTAAATTCATATATATTTTTTATTTTTTATCTATCAATATCTTTAAATTTTGTATTGGCGTTTGTACTTTGATTGATACATTTTTTAATCTGTCTGTTAGGTGTTGATCCTGATTCTCATGCTCCTTAGGAGGATGAGATAACTAGGATCACCATAGAGGATATAATATCACAGTCTGTTTGGATGCACATCTAGATATATTCCATGCACCCTAAATACCCATTGCTACAGTTGATGTCAATGATGATTGATGTAATCAATAGGTTGTTGGACATCCACCAGAGGGTAGGGAATCTAAATGACATCTGGAATATTTCTTGTAGAGGAGGGACCAAGTATAAGAACTTGACAAATGGGAGGTGATGGAAAATGCAACAAGGGGAAAGGATGTCAAGGGAATTTTGTTTGACATCCCTCCTGATCGCACTGCTGGACATCCGCTCTGACTGCGGGAGTTCATGTTTTAGGTTGCTACACCTCATATTTATGATAGGTATATTGGAACATGGGGAATGTTTCCCAACCATGAACATTTATACTTGTACTTTGATAAACATATTTATGTAGAGTTCGTTTTACACATGCATCCTGATTACACGAGTACGTCATCATCTTTGTATGGTGTTTGGGGGGGACACAATTATCATTGTCCAGGGGCTTGCAGAGACCCTGCTACTATACCACCTCATCCTCAATTGATTCCCATACCTAGTTGGATGCTTCTATGATCCAGTGATGTAGTCGAGCCATCATAGCTCAAAGTTGAGACATGTTCTTTGATGACAGGTGCCATGTGCACTGCATTGGGTAGCGCTACTATTTCCATGCATGAAGAGATATGCATACCACCCCCTATACCTACAAATTTTGATTTACAGTATTTGGATGAATCACTTATTTGGATTCTTGACTATGAGACTCTAGTGACATATGCTATAAATCCCCGAGTGTTGTACTTTTTTCTGTATGAGAGATGCATGTTGTCGTCGACATAGCATGTATATTTATGTAGTTATTTTATTATTATACATCGTTAAGTAATCATATTTAATACATGTACCTTTAAGAATTTCCAATTGATTAATGTTGATTTCTTTTTTATTTCTCTATTAGACGATTGAATTTATGGATTCACTTTGTTCCACTTCTCCATTGGTTGACCATCCAACCATTTCCCCATATCATGTCTCCATGGTACTGATTCTAGTTCCTTAATCCTAATCTTGTAAGTTACATGCATGCGTATAATTGCAATTATTTTATCATAACTTTCGTTTTTTCCATAGCTCAAATTGTACAAGGTAGAGGGAGCACTACAAGGAAAATACCCTTAAGTAGAGGTTATAGTGGATGCACTTCTCAAAAGAGATCAAATATATGTATACAACAGAGGCCACTAACGAAGGTGCATGGCCGGAGGTTGTAGCAGATGTTTTTTCTTTGGTACTTTTCTAACCTACATGCATTGGTGTGTCTCCAACCCAAATGCACTAGGACCGCCAAAAAAACAATCTCGTACCAAGAAAAAAATAAAGTAAAAAAATAATTTATGCGAGATGTACGACAATTTTCTAAATCCGTCGTGGTGCATTTTTGGAAATGTAATGCACCGATACATTATGTTTCAAAGAACGCACCGTACTATATTTTATTAAATATAACAGTCATTGTGCATTTTTGGAAACCTAATTCCCTGATGTATTATTTTTCGTAGAATGCACCATATCATATTGTATTAAAAAATAAAAATTATTGTGTTATCTAAAAAACCTCGAACCGGTTCGTTACGTAATAACCGACATCCTAATGCATCTAATATGAATAAAATCACAAGATTATTTTATTTAAAACCCTAAAGGAGGGTCATTAATGATTAATAAATGCTACAACATGTGTCGTATCACCTAACACACTGGTTCGTATTAATTAAAAAAATTAAAATGTTAAATTTGATTTGAAATCCCGCAAGTGGTGCAGTGTAAATCCACTGCACTAGTGCATTCCACTATGGGGCACATTGGAACATGGTTATATTAAAAAAATTACCACGATATCAAACACATTTTTACCCCTCCACAGTACTGCATCTAATCCATTTGCACCAGTGTTGTTCATATCCCACATAGATGCCCTACCACCTGTGTTCATTCCACTTACTACTGACCTATTGCTCATTCTTATAGGTTGTTATCTTGATTTTGAATTTTTTCAAACAATGAGAAAAAATTCAAATTCTCCATACATAGCCAGGATTCATCCCCAATGCATGGTTAAATAGGTAAATTAATTCTTACTTGATAATTTAATTTTTTAACGGATTAATTTTTGAAATTAAGACATAATTTGCCATTTAAAAAAAAATTGCATGGTGCGTTCAATTCCTTCAGCTCGCACCAAACATCGGTGCATTATGTAAATTGTTACAAGACGCACCTCTTGCAGGGTGAGTTGAACGACTCGAACGCACTGCACTATCTTTGCGTTATTCTTTTGTAGCACATTGCCATAACATAAGCTGTATTTTACAAATTGTAAACTAGCAATTGGTGCATTCAAAGCGCACCAACGTTATGGTTCCCTTACTTGTACCGAGCACACCCATCAATATTACCAAGAGAAAATTAAAAACCAACTTATATTGTGCGTTTACTGAACATATGAGGAATGATTTTCGGTGCTATGACATCCAGTAGGAGCACTGTGAACACATTATCCATCAAATATAAATTAAATAAACTGCGGTGCTTTTACATCACGCCAACGCACATTAAATAGTGTGTTTACATGGTACAAGTGCATTGAAAATGATAATTTTAATTTTTTGCAGAAGTAAAATATTATAATTCATCATTGCTTCTATTTCACGTTAGTGCATCAGTATTCGGGCTCTGACATGTTGTAGGCACACCATTGACACATTCCTTATCGATTATAAAATGAAAAAAACTGTGGTTATTCTAAATAAAGTATGCACACTAGTTATGATGAGTTTAGGCATTAGGGAAGCACTGATTCATACCCATTTAAAATTTATTGTAACATAAAAAATCATAATTCAATAGAGCTCCTAGTGTATGTTAGTGCACTAGTTTTTGGTGCTTTGATGTGCCATAGGCGCACCGTGGAGACAAATGTGAAAACACACCAGTACATCTATATTATAGAGCACCGACTTGATAATAAAATTATAAATTTAATAAGTATTAGTGGTGCATTGTGTTAGTATAGTTTTTGGAATAATCAAAACCCATTCCCATACTTAGGATATAAAATTTAATCATTTTGGTTAAATTCCTAGGTCCTACACTAGCTAGTTGGCATCCACTTGCATTTTTGTGGTCAAACTTGCCAAAAATGCCTCTAGGAGCGCTTTGGAAAGATTATGGATAAGATTCTTCCAACCCATTAGACTGCCTAGTTTAGTAAGTGCACATTCCTGCCTTATCCAGAGTTTCCTTCTTTTTCTGCAGTTTTAAGGAAAAATGTAAAGCGAGTTTTAACTTTAGACTACCTTGTTTTTGTCACAACTCACCCTCCTTATTTTTATCACCTAAAAGCATGATTTAGTCCACTTTACTTCACTTATCATCTGTAACAACTCAAACAACCAATTCATGAGCCTCTTGACAGATTAGGAAAGTGTTTTATGCACCTATGGGGGATTTTGACTAGTTTAGTAAGCCCACTTTTGTACTGATTTAAATGACATATTTATGCTTTTGAATCCATGATTTATCTACATTATTGAATATCCTATTTCTATATAAGGTTTCATGGTGTAAGACAATATAACAACAGTTTGTGTTATTCAACATATTCAGTCTCCTTTTGAGTGTTTCTTGCATATTTTTCAAGCAATTTTGTGAGTTCAATTGATCTAAGAGTGGGCTTAATTTTCACAATAGTGCACATTTTACAATGCATTAAATGTAAATACGCACTGGGGATGGTGCGTTAGTTTTATATTGATGCGTGTTAGTCACTTTTTTGCAAAAAAAAAATAAAAATATTTTTTAATACACAAAATTATCATATAATGGTTTTATATGTATTTTGATAAGACTAATTGATGTTATATGAGAAATAGATATGTGAGCACCACGAGTCTAGGAAACAACAGGAAGCTCAAGATGACTAGTGTAACTTCCAGAGAGAGTGGGAGGCCACAGAGAGGGAGATATATTTAAACCATCGTCCCATTACTCCACATATGAGACACCTCTTCATAGTTATCGACCTCCTCAAGTCCTATGAGGAGGAGACATCACTCAAGGGGAACAATACATTCCTCACCCAGTTGATCGCATGCTAGGATCATCAGAGGCAAGCAATTTGAGTTGGTCCCAATCAGTAGTTTTGACCCACTAAGGAGGACATATATTTTATTACAAGGCTCTCTATGAGAGGTGAGGACTTTCCTTAGTTCCCTAAGGTCCCAAATAGAGTTGTAGCGTTGAATCAATTAGTATATGTTCAAATATATGTTGATCCCAACATCGTCAACCCTGCTCACCTTCAGGTTAATGGCGGGCAACTTTCCATTGCTACTTTTGGTAAAGAGGATGTTAGGTGCCTCCATATGTTGGTGACAACCATCACGCATATCACCAGTGAAGGGGAATGAATTAGATGTCATCTATTATATTATGTTGTTTCTTTAGTGCAAGAACCTAGATGCATTAGGTGTTTTGCTATTTTTTTACAATCATTTTGTGAATCTCTTAGTTGATGTTGTACGTCTATTAGCAGGAGGGCGAACTTCTCTTTTGGTTTAGAGCTATTTTGTTTAATTTTGAGAGATTTCTAGGAACCTATCCATCTTTTAACCAACTCCCTCCTAGGTTGATGATAGACGTATGTATGTGCATGTGGGGGAAGATGATTCCCAAGAGGGGGAAGCTTGACTTTTCAGTGAAGATCAACCCGGATGTGATCGATATGCTAGGAAGCGAGGAATATCCTCGATTATACATGGTTTCGTATCCATATGATGGCTTGGATTGGAGAGGGTGTCCCAACATCTTATTCACTCAGGAAGAGCGAAAAAATGATAAAGGTAAATTTAGCTTTATGTTTGAATCGATCTAGTTGCATTTTATTCTTTTTATACTTAATGCAAATGAAATATATTTTAAATATTTTATATTTAATTAATGTTTAATGAAATTTTATAATTGTTATTTTGTACTATATATTTTACATATGTTGGGACATTTGGTGGTGATGTGCCTCCTCCTTCAGTTTTGGATGAGGAGGATATGAAGCTGGATGCAGGTTATCCCGAGGTGCCCCATTTATCTAGACCTGGCCTTCAAAGTAGGCCAGATGGGAGGTATCGACAATATGTTGTAGTTAGGATGGCTAAATTCTTGGTATATCTAGGGGTTCAACCTGTACTAGTGAGGTACATTGTGAGGGACCCTCACTGTGCAATGTTGTGGGGTATGTTGTTTTGTGATATGAGGAGCTTGATGCAACACATTAATGGTGCTTGTGATATATTAGGAGATATCCATGATGGTAGTCCATTGTCAAACAAGGGAATATATCCTTAGTATTCTAGTTCACCTCCTTCTCCATCACCTGCTACGGCTGGTGACATAACATCCACATCCCAAGCACCTCCTGATTCTCAACCACCTCCTTCTCCTCCTCACCTTCGACATCTCATCCACCTCCTCCTCCACCATGTCCTCCTCCTCCACATCCATAAACTCCTTCATCATCTCCTCTACTCCTGCTCGACGTTCCTCCCGATCCTATTTCATCGTCTCCTATACTCCTACGCGACCGACCTGGCGATCCTACTGATCAGCTTGACCATCCACCATTTCCTAGTGCTCTAGATGGCTCTATTATAGAGATGCTCAGAGGGGGACATATGATTCGTCTTGATGGAGCCATCCATGCTTCTTTATTCATAGCTCATTTATTTTGACCTATCATAGGTATTGATGTGCCCTTTGGATCTATTGGTGTAGGTAACAATGCCTTTGGCTCTAGTCGAAGAGATATTGATGATGCCTATAGTAGAGGTGGATCAAATATGTCATAACATTTATTGGACTAAAGATATTATATTTGGAATATTGTATCATCACTTTGATGTTATATATGTTCATTATATCTATATATATATACTGTTGAAATATTATAAACCCACTCACAACTTAGGATAAAATAATGAATCAATTTTGATTAATTTCCTACCCATTGTCGTTGATAGTTGACATCCACTTGAATTACAAAGTCAACACTTTCCATCTATACCTCGAGAATGTTTTAATTCTAATTCTTGGTAAATATTGACCACTTTATTGGCTCCCAGAATTAGTAACTTCACTTACCTGCAGATTCTTCCTTATTCTTCTTTTATCGAGCTTTTCTGTGGATAAGGTAAAGCTAATCAACTAGGAAATTGGTATCTTTTGATGCTAACCCATCCTCCATGATTTTCTCTCCATTTTGTAGGATTAGCATGTTTTTCCATCCCTATTGACAACTCACTCATGATTTTTCTGATTCATGAGGTCCTTGACTGATTTGGGAAGTGCTTTAGCCACCTATGGGGGTTTATCATATTTAGAAAGTCTACCTTTCTGAGCTTGATGACTTGTCTCCAATACAACTAGATTTTACCTATGAGGGATGTAATATTTATTTACACTATTATTCATCATTATTCAATGTAAGGATACACTCCAATTTTCATCTCTTCATTCATGTGATTCAGTCTCTTTTCTTCTCTCTATTTTTCCTGTGTATGCTTGTGAGAATTATCTTAGTAGCAAGATATATTTCCAGTGCTTATTCTTAGCATATTTTCTCATATAATTGGAGCTATTATTTCTACATGGTATCATATCACTCCTACGTGGTATCAGAGCACAAGGTTTCTCAAGTTCTACAAAGTTGAGGAGCGCATCCAATCTCCTATCCCTCTCTGAAGAAGATCTTGTTTAGCTTACAAGATTTTTCTCCTAGTTTTATTTGTGCAGGTTGCAGAGAGTATCTCCCAGAGAATATCAATAAATTCAATATGGATTCAAATGTTCCTCTACTATATCCTTTAAAATATTCTGATTGGAAGCCCAAGATGAGCACAAACTTGAAGAGGCAATGTCTCTTTGAAGTCTCCATTAGTGCATTGAGTGAACCTGAGTCTTATGAAGAGAACATTGACTAGATGAATAATTGTGATAGAGCTTATGGAACAATGTGTTTGGAAATTTCTCCAAATATACATCATCTCATAGATTTTGCTGAATATCCATTTGAGCTTTGGACCAATTTGGACAAAGCTTTTTGTATGCAGGAAATAGAAGATGAAGCATGGAGCAAACCCATGATCTCCTCATCTTCTCTCTCTCAAGATGTATTGGCCTCTACATTCTTTGATGAATTTATTCACAATGAAGAAGTATCTCATACAGTTCCTATTTTTGTCATCCTCTTTGATTCGGATGCTTCCTCCTTCAATCAAGAAGCAAATATTGAAGAGCCATATTTTTTTGTATCTATTGAAGTTTAAGATATTGAATAATATTATTTTGATGTTGATAATGAAAAAGAAGTGACATATGGAGCTGCTATTGATATTGATCGATTCACCTATTCAATGTTCTCTATATATTCTATCTTAGATTCTAAGATCTATGTGCGAGATCTTTCACACTTTGTGCATACCTCTCTCATTGATGGCGCACAAACCAGTGATTTATTGGATGTTTTCTTGGATAGATAAAGTCCTATTTGTGTCATACCACTCATCATACTTGATATCACATGCTTCTTCATCTCCTCCTTTTTTCTTGGCATCAATACTTAGAGCCTCCTTGAAGATTTTGAACATCTCCTTCCTTCCTCCTTTTCTACTACAGAGGATTCATTACCAGTGTATTCCCACGAGTCCACTAATATGCTTATATGTGATCCCTTAGATTCTTTAGAATCTATATAAACCATTGAATCCTTTGCATTCACACTCTTTAATCCTATTCCTTCTCTCAGTTCCTACATGATCACTTGCACTCATCCTCTTAGTGTAAATGAAAATGGAAACCTCATACATTCGCTTGGACACCTATTTCACCTATCTAGATCTAATTTCATATCTATTGCTTCGAATTTCAAGTCATAACATCATATTAGAGTTGATTATAACTCTCAATAGCTTTCAGCTCTGCTCATTCATCTTTCATATTTTTACACTTATCAGTTTTCCCCAGTTGCTCATAGTTTTCCTAGTCTAGTCCTATATCCTCATGGAGTCACTGAAGCCTTTGTATTTGTTGTTCCATATGATAATGTTTCTGATATATAATTTTTTTTTCAGCCTCATATAATATATGGGAAGGTGCTACATCATATTGGAATAATGACATGTTATTCACATCACAATTTTGCAGCTATTCAGGGAATTGAATGTGTAATAATTTGTCTTAATTTTTGTAATATTTGGGAAAGAGTATGCACAAATCTCTTTTACATTTCAGATTTTGTTTGTATATCAGAGTTTGTTATCATCAAGAATCATTCATATAATTCTCCTACTTCATCAGTTGATGAGATACCAGGAGTCTCTCCACTTGTTTCTTGCAGATTCTACACTCGAGCGTATGATCATGGAGTCTACAAGATTCTTCATTATGTCTTTCACCAGAAGGAGTTCGCTTAGATAATTCAAGTGAAGATAAAGATATGTTGAAGACATTTTAATTCAAATTTTGTGCCTTGTCATTTCTTGAGGGAGTATTTTTACCATGTGGGTTTGCCTCTTTCCTCACTTTTCTGGACATGAATAATTGTTAAAGGGTGAACATAGCCTTGTTGTTGGGCCCTATATACACCTATATGCATCAATATGAATCTATATATCATCATAAAGTCAGAATTAAAGGTGGGTGTTGGAATATTATAAACCCACTCCCAACTTAGGATAAAATAATTAATCAATTTTGATTAATTTCCTACCCACTAGCCTAGATAGTTGGCATCCATTTGCACTACAAAGTCAACACTTTCCATCTATACCCATGGAATTATTTAATTATGATTCTAGGTTGATCTTGACCACTTTATTGACTCCCAGAATTAGTAACTACGCTTTCCTGCAGATTCCGCCTTATTATGATTTTATCCAGCTTTTCTGTGGATAAGGTAAAGCTAGTCAACTAGGAAACTGGTATCTTTTGTTGCCAACCCATCCTCCATGATTTTATCTCCATTTTCCAAGATTAACATTTTTTTCCATCACTCTTGAAAACTCACTCATGCTTTTTCTAATTCGTGAGGTCCTTGATTTATTTGGGAAGTGATTTAGCCACCTATGGGGGTGTATCATATTTAGAAAGTCTACCTTTCTGAGCTTGATTAGCTGTCTCCAATACAACTCTATTTTACCTATAAGGGATGTACTATTTATGTACACTATTATTCATCATTATTAAATGGAAGGATACACTCCAATATTCATCTCTTCATTCATGTGATTCAGTCTCTTTTCCGAGTCTCTATTTTTCCTGTGTATGCTTGTGAGAATTATCTTAGTAGCAAGATCTATTTCCAGTGCTTCTTCTTAGTATATTCGATCAAAGCATTGGAGCTATTATTTCTACATGGTATCAGGGCACTCCTACATATACTACATTTTTCATGTTTATGTTGATGTTTATTTATATCCTGGTGGTGATGCATTTTGTGTTTGTTATATGGTGAAAATGATCATGATAATGGAATGTTTATATTTATGTGGTGTCGAAAATTATGATAATGGAACATTTATGTTTATGTTTATGATGGTATGATCATGATTTTTATATTTGTTATGTGTTGAAAATCATGATGATGATTGTATTTTTATGTAAAAGAACTTTGTATTATTCAAAATGTCTCTCTTTAAATCACTAACTATTTTAGTTGACAAAAACATCACAATTTACATTGTAAATTATGTTATAAAACAAGTTGTTTCATGACGTAACAAGTTCTCAAAGCGTACCCTCTAAATTCTAGAGCTAGAGACATAAGAGGCTGGGGGAAAAATAGAATTTACATAGTCAAAGAAGGTTACCAGGTCTTGCAGAGTAGCAGAGATAGACATCAATAAAGAATATGGGGGAAGGTTTTGAGCTCAAACAATATCCCCAAGATCAACATTTCATTTCGGCTCTTGGAAAAAAATAAGCTTCTAACTGCAGAAAAATTAAGAAAGCATGGGATACATGGGCCCTCAAGATGTAATCTTTGTATTGAACATGAAGAAACCTCCCACCACCTCTTCCTTGAGGGTCCTTTCAAAATTATAGTTTGGAAGATCCTTCTCAGTCCTATTGGTAGGAATTTCTCTCTTCTAGGAAATCTCTCCTTCTATTCTCAAACTTGAAAAGTTGCTATCCAGGGAGAATGGGGAAGAAGAATACTCTTGGAAAAATATGGAATATAGTTCATAAAAATGTATTGTGGAAAATTTCCAGCTTGCCAAAAATTGACTCCTTTTTTATAACAAAAAGGCAGATCCACAACGAGCCGCCTTCAAATCCATGAATATGATCAATGAAAAGTTGAAGTCAAAACATGTCTCTTTTCCCCAATCAGAGAATGTTAGTCTAGAAGAACTCAATTGGTGCCAAGGAATTCTGTCACAAAACTCTCTTAAAACCAAAGCTCCTTCTAAGCTTCATTCTTGGGAAATCAAGAAAAAATCAGAAAATTTCTCTCTTTGGAAGTTGAGGCAAAACTCAACCACTCTTTTTTGATGGCGCCTCGAAAGGAAATCTCAGGGAGGCGGGTGCGGGTGGGATCATCTTTGATCCCAGAGGGAATATAGTGTCGTCTTATGCCTGGGGTCTTGGTAAAAAAACCAATAACAAAGCTGAGTGGCACACACTCTTCTATGGTTTAGAGTTGGTTAAGCAACTCAAGATTTCCAAAATAATTGTCTCGAGAGATTCCAAACAAGTTATCCACAAAATGATCAATGGTTACAACAAAGGAGCAGTCAAAATTTGAAGAATCCATGAGTGAATCAGGAAAGCCTCTGTAAATGTTCAAACCACCTTTTATCACATTCTCAGAGGTAACAACTTCGAATCAAATAAGCTGGAAAACCAAGGAGCCAGGCTAAAAATGGGAATATACGAGGTTAATGGTAACTTGAAAATCACAACTTATGTCCTCTAGGAGCACTTGCAAGGAGGAAGGGGCCCAAGGGTGGCCTAAGGATGGCGATTGGCCTTTCAACCATGTTTCATTTTTGATTAAAAAAATCATTTTATTGAATGGGGGGAAGTCCCCACTAATCGATGGTCCTACATCTGACAGGCTGCATGGCCTTCGACGTCCAGTTGTCTCCTCGCATCCCATGTGACAGGATTTAATGGAGCCCCATGATCACTCAGTGGGATTAGAGTTACTGCACGAGCCATGGAAAACTCCCTCAATAATCCTTCTCCAACCTCATTTGGCCATAATTTATTTTTTTCTCCTGGTGCAATGACTGTTTTTGGTGGTGTAGTGAATGGTTTTCTTGATGCAACGAATGCCTCTTTTGGTGCAGATATTGTTTGCACAGTGACTGGATTTTGTGGTGTCGTAAAAGGTATTTCTAGTGCAGTGAGCAGAAATTGTGGTGATGTGAATGGTTTTTATGGTGCAGAGATCAATTTCCCTAGTGCAGAGAATGCGCTTCCCGATGCAATGAAGGTTTGTGAAGAGAAATCTCCTCCTGTAGAGCCTCTGCTCTCATTCTCCTTGGGCTCCCTTAGCATTACAGATAAGGATGGGTTGCCTAATTCTTAAGTAGTATGCTTAGCTCTTGTTACCCATTCAGAATTGTCTTTGGTTATGGTAGACATGGATGTTACATTGAATGACCTCCATGCATCCTTAAGATATATAAAACAACACATTCAGTGGTTTTATGACATTATGAACATGGGGGTAACAAAAGGGAGCTCAACAACTGAAGAGGTCAAATGGATGGCCCGAAAAATGGGAAATCATGACACTCGAATTGAAGACAGTCATAGATATTTGCACGAGTTAATGGGCACAATTGGTTAAATGAAGGAGGATTTGTAGAAGCTGGTTAATATGAATCAAAGTAGTCATTTTCAAGACTCTCCTGTCAGAGATCAGCCTATGGAAGAAACCTCAATAATTCAGCTAGTTAAAGATCAAAAGGGAAAGTAACAAGAGTAGTGCAAGTTCAAATGGTATTTTATGTTTTTTTGCATTTTGGTTTTAGGTGTCTATGTCCGCATTTACCCTTCGAAGGGTGATATAAGTCTTTTTTGGCCTAGTTGCAGGTTTAAGTCAATAGTCTCTAGTACAAACAATTTTGTAATTTTCAGTATAAACAGTACGTTTTGCAAGTCTCAGACCTCCTTTTTGTATGCTTGGTTGTTAAGAACCTTTTTATATAAATACAATATCCTCCAGGTTTTTGTTAAAAAAAACAAGTTCTCAAAGCGTTAGAAAGTTTTCAAAGTTTTCAAAAATTTAGTATCATTTTGACCATTTTTCATATTAAATAATTTTCTATTTCAGAATAACTTACAATATATAGTTTACACTTATAAACATAATATATCAACTATCACTACACCACAAGTCAATATTTTAGAGCTTTGTAAAGAAAGTTAATATATTTCTAATTTTGGCCCTAAATTTTAGCATCCTTTGGACCATTTTTCATATTAAATAATTCCAACCTAAATTTTGTAAACAATTTGAAGTATGGTTTCATATATAGGTTGATATACAATTGGTTAGAAAATGAATTTGAAAGTATGGTTGGTTGTTGGGTCATCATAAATGTGAAAATATGGATTGGAGTAATGGTCATTGAAAATGTGGAAAATGTTTCAAGTAATTTACTATAGGTTAAATTTTTTATTTTTACATAATATAATTGAATTAGAAATATCATCGAATTAAATTCTTTTTTGAATTTTGTATTGTTAATGGATGAAGTTGTGGCAACTCTTAGATTTATGATTGTTGCATAATTTGTCATAGTACCATGTCTATAGTTTTTGTATAGTTTGTCATAGTATTATGTTTATGTAATAATATATTTTCTATTTAGTTTTCATATTGGTCTCGTACAATTTGTATGGATATTATATTTTATTGTAATTTTTTTAATAATGTAGTAAAAGTTGTCATAATAATATACTTATATAATAATATTATTTTGTTGCAACTTTATGTTGATCAATAAGAAATAATTTTTAATGATTTTTAATAAGGAAATTAAGTCTTCATCGATTAATGTTCTATATAAATTAATTATTCAAATGATAAACACAAATGAAACATCTTTTATAAGTGTAACCAAACACCATAACAAAAGTCAAGTATTACCATGTAATATTATTATAATATATGAATATGAACATCACAAAAAAAATGAAAATATGACCTATCAATGTATCAACCAAGAGTTTTATTTTTATTTTTTTACAATAACTCACTTTACAATGACAAATATTAAAGTTCTAATAGGAAGGAAAACAAATACTTAATTAAAACAACACCATTTTCTCTCAATTGTAAACCCAAAAGTTGCATTATCAAAACTTATTATTATTAATCATGATATTCATTATATAATATAACATTAGTTCACATTGAAGGAACACATTTTATACCCTCTATTTTTTTTTGGTGAAGGAACACTTCACTATAGTGACTTGGCCAGACATATGGATCTTTCTTGCTAAAAGTCTAGTTGAGTCAATTGAAAGTAAATTTGTATCTTCACATATCCTTATGTAATACCTCGACTTTGACTCATCACATGTATTAACTCAAATTATGTAAATGTGAAGTAAATATGTTAATGATATTGATGTTGACGATCTTGAGGATTTGATAACAATGTTATTGATATTGATATTATTTTGAGTTTATGATATCGATGGTAAGGACAACATGGTAATGATATATTGATATTAATAATGTCAATAATGTTGTTACAATGAGAATTACTTGAAGATATTAAACATATTTTTTATATTGATGATTATGGTGATACTAATCTGATGTAGATGATGATATTGGGATATGAAGTTGATTTGATTATATTAATGATATTTATGACATAGATTACAAATGATTGAAAATAATTGATGATGTGGGCTATTAAAATGGTTAACATTTATGATAATTTAATGTCAATAGTAAATTCATTATGAATATTTGGATTAAGGTTCAATTACTGTGATAGAATTAATGAATATCGTAATTTTTCATTGTATTGTATATTGGAACCATTTAAAATTGTGGTGACATATATTAGTTGAATAGTTCAATGATCCACCGTCATAACAAGAAAAATAAACAATATAATTAGACAATAAAAGATAACAACAACAAAATGATATATCAATCTGTAAATGATGACATAAAACATGTACATATCAAGTTCTTCGTTTCCATCAACTCAAGTAGTTTATACACTTATGCACTTAACCAACTCAATTTTTTTAAACATTGTATCTAGTAATAACCTTTCCATTTCCATTGTCATAACATGAAAACAAACAATATAATTAGACCCTTCCTAATA
This sequence comes from Pseudotsuga menziesii, assembly GCA_001517045.1. Taxonomy (NCBI): domain Eukaryota; kingdom Viridiplantae; phylum Streptophyta; class Pinopsida; order Pinales; family Pinaceae; genus Pseudotsuga; species Pseudotsuga menziesii. Next base: position 149,498 of record LPNX010921318.1, read on the forward strand.
ACAATAACAAAAACATATCTCAATCTATGGATGATGAAATAAAACATGTAGATATATTTCTCCATTGCCATCATCGTCATTATCTTCCTTTACATTATTCTTGTCAAATGTGTCCAATCACCTGCACCTAAAAATAACACATTGGAAATTATGAGAATTCCACTTGAATGATATTCTGTATATTTCTTACATAACCCAATATCCCTCCTATTAAGTTTTGATTGTGGTGGCTAGCACGACAAGATTGTTCAAACTTGAATTCCACTCCACACTCTTGTGTAATATGTCCATCATCAACATACTCAATGTGAAAATGATGTCCATAAGACCATATATATGGGAACGAATACACCTGTAAAAAAGGTTAACACACGATGGTGTCATATGTCTAATAACCCAACAATTAATTTAATAAACATAGATTTTATAGTTCAAATTTGGGTTATAAAGTTAGAAAAGTACAAAAAATATATTATTACCAAATTGTTGCACCCAATACCAACGTTTATTGCATCCTCCTCTTTAGGTGGGAAATGAACAGATGCACCATATTTCTCTTTGACTTGGTTTGCAACCCAACTGTTGGGACATATCATTGTCATATTTCATTTTAAATGGTTTGGAAAAGGCATGCTTCTACCATGGAACCACCTAAATTCCTTTATGTCAATGTTCCATTTCCTCCTCTTATCTTCATACCATTCAACCCATGCCTATGTTTCCTTTGTGTTGTAAAGAATGAAATTATTTATTGCAACAACTTCTGAATTCGTTGTTGTATTCATGGAGACAAAACCACATTCAGTACATATGGGATCAAATATAGCTTTTTAATTTTGTTGTGAATAGTTATTATGGGGAAATGTGAATATTGAAAGATAAGTGACTTGCTCCTTATCATGCACCTTTTTTTGTTCGTTTCCAACACCCCCTTCCTTTTTGTCCTCATCACGTTCATCATCCCAAATCACTGCACTTGGTGTGTGGTCATTTTGATTGATGTACTCATTGGAATAATAAAACGATTCATATACTATGTATCGTTATGTCATAGACCCCTCAGGTTCTTCCCTTTGTCAAACAAATCCCTTCAATTTTTTCATGTACCTCTCCAAGAAGAGTATCTAATGACATGAGACCACCCTGGCTAATTCAAATTCATCGACTAGGTGAATTAGAAGATGAACCTGCAAGTCCATGAAAGTTGTTGGTAATTCCTTCTCAAACATACAAATAATATCTACTATCTCGTGAAGCCACCAAGGAATGCTAGCAATGAAAATCTTCTTTGATGTGATCCATCGTACACATGCAGATAGTCTAGATATTGAATGTTGCAGGTTATCAGGAAATTCATGGTTCACACACCCATGCACGAACAACGGATAATGACACTACAAAGTAAACACAAATGAAACATAGTTGTTTTGGCTTCCAATTTTTTCAAAAATGAAAATAGGGAAGTGTTCCTACGTGTCTTTTTTATATCACATATTGGATTTTTTATAGCAGTAGGGGGTATAATGTAAAGGACCTCTCTCAGTCCCTAGTAAATTCAGTCAATACCAATTTATTTGATACATCTAAACCTTTTTTTACTCTCATTTTCTAAGCTATAATTTTGTTGTCTTAAATCTGTTTGGTTTCTCTTAAAATAAATATACTAACCAATTTATCATCTCAGGTATATATCTATTGTATCCCATTAGCAGTACAAAATTAAATACTAACAAATTTTACGACTAACAGTGCAGTGTGGGTATTAAATAATTTGCAACATATTTAACTATAAAATTTTCTTTATAATTATAAAACAAACGACTGAAATAACAAAAAAATACCTATAAATCAGTAGTTCTCCAAGCTTTGATTATCCCTTACAGTAAGTCCTATAGAAATAGTTGTAAATCCTTAGGGAGCTCAACCGACCAAATTGGTTTACCACCCCCCCAATTGGATCCCGGAGCCCAAAACCTGAGTACATTCCAACTAGTTCAAACATTAAAATCATTCCCTTCGAATAGAAAACAAGCCTTCTCTGCAACTTTTTCTCTAATTTCTCCAAAATTCCCCTTACGCCCCCGCCCAATCTCTTCTCTTCCTTCCTATATACCCCCCTTTGCTAACTCTTCTCCCCCTCAAATTTACTACCCATATCCCCACATTTATTATTTCAACTTACCTCTCAACCACTATGTCAGGTCCAATTAAATACATCTGACAACTTGGATTCGAGTACATATTTACAAGTCAAATATTTTATCAAACTAAAGTTACATCATCAATATGAAATTTGAAATAATTATATTTTAATAATGTAATTATTCACATATATAACTTTAGTTCCAAATCCTTCTCAATTAACTAATGATTTTTATTTATTTAAATGTTCCCATAAGCAATAGTCAACCCCTAATTTAGAATTAACATAATCAATACTAATTTATTAATTAAGTGATTTTTTTATTATATAAAACCCATCACCTTTTAGTGCATGGTTATCATATTCGACACTCAACCAAATAATTTCCATTAAACTCTAATTAATATTTATTTATTAATCACTAATATTCTTTTATAATTCAATTAGCAATTACTTATTTAGTACCGCATTCAACAATCCACCTTGGTTGCAATTCGAACAATTTAACGTTATGATTAATGATTAACATTATTAAGACTCGTTATCACTTATTTAATATTTATTAATCAAGTTAACAATCACTTTAACATCATGAGTTAATGTTCTAAATACACAATTAATATCAATAGATCAAATTAATAATAATCTAATTAATATTATTACACCATTATCCTTGATAAACCAAGATCTTGAACTTAATTAAGATCATTAATACTTACTTATTATTTTAGTAATCAACCACTTCAATCGACAATTAATTTACCATAATATGGTTAACATTATTGATTATTATTGACATTTGTTGACCAAGTTATTGACAAACTTATTAGCCACTAAATAACTTCATTAACATTACATTACCTTTATCAACCATATTTAATAATTAACCCTAATCATGATTAATTAACCTTTCATTTATAATCTTGACGTAACAGTATCATTTCATAACTAAGACAGACAATATTATTTAAAATGTAACCATTCACGACTGTATGTGCCCAAGACATATTTTGATAGTTTATTAGATAATTCATACAACATATGCAGATGATCTATGTAAGTGTAGCTAATGCTTACACATCTCGTGTAGGTATACCAATAGTACTCAACCACACATCACACCAAATCACACAAGTTACTATCTATCAACGCATACTTAAACATGAATTTGTAATGTCTAGTCACTAACTTACATCATAATAAGCTAATTCAAAATCATATACCAAAACACAACTAAAGAATCAAGCAAAGGGTTTCGACACAGTTAATCAGTTTCCCTTCTAAAAATTCTATGTCATTCCTATCTACTTACTTCGTTCTATGAAATTCACAACTAACTTCCACATCCTAACCTTCCTCTGTTGGAATACCCTAGAGTGTCAACTACATGAACTAACTCCAATTAGAACCCATAAGCAGAAGTGTCGACTCCATCAACCAAGCTTCCCCAACAGGAACCCACCAGTCATCATCGCAAACCTTGGGGAGTTTGTCGTAGCACATCCTCCCATGACTCCCGGTTTCGGGGATAAACTATGGGTAATGAATCCACCCCCCTAATGGAACAAGGGACTATGTCTACATCGACATAGTGACTGTGTTGCGACTGTCTTACTCAGTTTTTGTCATCGAATAACCAATTTGGGCAGTTGAGTTTCCTAAAACCCCACACCAGCCCACACATCATGATAATAACAATAATCATACATAACAATAACAATTCATTCTCATACCATATCTCTCTTGGAATTCATACCGTTAATGTACTTCCATTTTGTAGGGCTCAACTGTCCCTTGGCTCTTGTAATCCTATCGGTCAGTCTCATAACAAAATGTCATGCAATCATTGACATATACATACATATTTTGTTAATACGAACAACAATTTAATCATTTGACCATACATGTAGCATCATAATCATTTACTTGAAACATAACTTTAAATCGGTATCCACGTACCATATCTATTAAATTTTCATGCTAGAGACGTAATCAAAACATGATCATAATTCATAATATTAACATCACACACATATATATAATTTCTACAAAAGAATATATCCATATGTGATTCCAGTGAAGAGCTATATGGACTTGTTGATCGAAATCAACAAAAAAAATCGATGATTAAAATCTTCTTCCACAAGCTCAATTCCGCAAGCTTATTTCTGCAATTCAGATTTTCGCAAATATGTTTTTGCAAAAGTATTTCCGCAACTATGTGACCGCATTACTCTTTCTGCAATTATGGATTGGAGATTGCGGGTCTGCTTCTTGACTTTTCCTCGAACTGCTTCCGTAATTCATCTCCCACAACTTTTCTTCCGTAATTAACTTTCCACGGATTTAATAAGATTGCACCTTTGCATTGCGGAAACCATTCTCGACCATTGATCTCTTGTGGCTTCTTCCCTGTCCATTGATTTGAGATCAAGTGCATAAATTCAATTTAACATTGCATATCTATTATCTCCCATACAATTTTCTCCTGTAGAATTCATCCACAACCGTAGATCTGTCTAAATTGCAGGTTTTTAAATCAGACTATTACGGTCGAATTGATCCGTGAAACAATCAATTTCCTTCATGTTGTATTCATATGAACACATCTCAGTATTCATGAATTCTCTAAACATTTCTATCTATACTAAAGATTCATAGACACAGAGAAATTAAACATGCTTCTAGTTATTGAAAAGAAGACAAAGAATTTGCAAATATTCATGTAGAGGCTATTACATAGTTCTTCATTTCATTAACCATTAACCACTACCACACACTTTCATATACATCCACTCATATCTGATTATTACATTCAACACTTTAATATAGAACTCTATCAAACTGTCAGATCCGAATAGGCAGGAGTCAGGCAGGATCTGAACTCCTAATAAATTAAATATACAACTAACCTATCCTTGAGAAACCTCTTACACGATTGGAGGAAATCAGTGGTAAATTTCCATTATTACATTCAAACTAATCCTATCTATAAAACATATTACAAGAATCAGAAACTAACCCTATCCTTCTAGAAATTATTACACGGAAGCAGAAAAATAACATTTCTTGGTCAATCATAAAACATAGGACTTTGACTCTATGCTCCTGCATCATACTCCAAGGGAAGAAAATAATTCTTCAATAGTTATTTAGGGTTCATATTGTTCTTGGAAATATCCATTTCATTCATCCATGTTGCATCTTCATTTGGTTGACCTTTCCACTTGGCCAGATACCAAAAATAATCTTTGTTTTTGGTATTCTTTGAAATCCTTTTGTCAAGGATAACTTCGATCTATGGCGGTTCAATCTGAAGTAATCGACCTTTCCAATCTAAAAATGTACCATCTTCACCTAAGATCACGTCTTTTATCTGAACACCTAAACCTTTAAAAGGATATAAATTTGACACATTAAAAATTGGAGAAATTTGAAGATCATAAGGAATTTCTATTTCATATCCATTTGCAGAAAATTCCTTAAAATTTTACAAGGTCCTATCTTCTTGAGTTTCATTTTATTATAAGTCACCTTAGGAAACCTTTCCTTTTTAAGATATGCCATTACTAAATCTCCACCTTCAAAATTAACTTCCCTTCTTTTCAAATCTGCTCTCTGTTTATATTGTCCAACACTTTCTTGCAATTTCCTTTTAACTTTTTCATGTAGCTCCTGCATATTGGATACAAGATCTTAACCTTTTTCACTTCTCCTTTCTTGTCCTCCAAAACTTCTGAGAACATACACTCCTCTTGGGTTCATGCCATACACAATTTGAAAAGGACTCAGGGCCTGCATTCCTATTAGGTGAATCATTATAAGCAAACTCAGCTTGAGTAAGAGCTAAATCCCATTGTTTTGGATTCTCGTAAACATGACTTCTCAATATATTTTCCAAGCTCCTATTTACCACTTCAATCTGAACACCAGTTTAAGGATGATAAGCAGAGCTGAAACTAAGCTTAGTACCTAATTTCTTCCATAAATTTCTCCAAAAATGACCAACAAATTTAGTGTTCATGTCAAAAACAATGCTCAAATGCTGACCATGTAACTTCACAATTTACGAAAAGAACAAATTAGCAATATTTTTTGCATCGTTGCTCTTCTAATAAAATGAGCCATTTTTAAAAATCTATCCTCTACTACAAAAATAGAATCATACCCCCTTTGAGTTCTAGGAAATCCTAGAACAAAATCCATACTGATGAAATCCCAAGGCCTAGTTGGAATAGGAAAGGCTTGATATAGTCCAGTATTTTGTCTCCTCCCTTTGGCATGTTGACATAGTCTGCATTTTTCAACAAAATGTTTGACATAATTCTGCATTCCCGACCAAAAATAAAAAGCACTCACCTGAGCAAATGTTTTTTCCTGTCCAAAATGACATGAAAAACCTCCACTGTGTTTCTCCTGTATCATATTTTCTCTCATAGAACATTTATGAATGAAAAATTTACTACTCTTGAATTAAAATCCTTCTTGTAGCATGTAGTCAGTCCAACCATTGACTTCTATTGTGGGAAACTGGATTCTCACAGGCTGAATATACATCCTTAAAATCCACGTCTTCCTTATACATATTAACCAAATTTTCAAATCCCAAAGTATTGGCCTTAATCTCCTGCAAGATCAAATTTACTTTGCTTAAGGCATCGGCAACCTTATTAGATTTTCCACTTGTATGCTTAATCACAAAGGTAAATTTCTATTAATTTCTGCATATCTCACCTTCTTTTTATCCTCATTTTCTTCAAAATCAAAGTACTGTGTCAGTTCATTTATCTAGTCCATGAGTTCTTCAACATTCAGATTACCTTCATACATGGGAACTTCAACTTTAGGTCTGTTACTGTCTTTCACCAGCATCCTCAATACTTTTACTTCATCAACAATATCCTCTTGTTCTTCTTTAGAGGCCCCCCCTTCATCCATGGTATCTACACTCTCTGAATTTCTTCTCTCCATAGCCTCCATCCTAGCTTGGAGCTGTCTTAATTCCCTTTGTGGGTATGTCTTTGTAGATTTTCTTCCTCGACCACCTCATATTGGAACTCCACATGCTTGTCCTCGCCTTGGTGGCATCTTTAATTTGCTCTGATACCAAAAATGATGCCAATGAAGAGCTAGTTGGCCTTGTTGATTCAAATCAGCAGAAAAATCACCGATTAAAATCTTCTTCTGCAAGATCAATTCCATGAGCTTATTTTCACAATTCAGATTTCCGTAGATTGTTGGAGTCATTATCCAACCCACACACCTATTTGGTCAATTTTGGCCTAATTAACCACTATCCTAAGTTTAGTGACTCGAATTGGAATCAACATCAAAACAACATGACATCAGCATGAGAACACCCACGCCCTCCTTCAATCAGGGAGGTCAACTAAGCCTTCTCCTTCAATTAGGGAGTCTAACTAGGCTTCCCCCCTCAATGAAGGAGCAATTTTGGGGTGATCTAAGTGTCATAAGTGCACCAAATAGTTAACTGCATGTTCTTTCACCTAACAATTAGTTAAGCTAAGTTGTAAAGGCACCTCCCTCATGTCATTGTCTATTTTGGGCTGATTTGGGTGAACTGGAGTGAGTTAATGTGCCTCTAACAATTTCCGATGACTAGTATCAGTTCAATTCACTTCATCGGAGCTGACTGGAGTTAGTGATGCGCTTCCACCTACTAATTGACGTGTAGTGACATGTACTTGAGTTACATTCAGTTAGACTCAATCATTTATTGCACTTCGATTCAGTTAGGACTCAGTTAGAGTCAATCATGGCTAGATTAGTGGTTAACTAGTGTGTTCAGTGTGGCTAATGGACAATTAAGCTACACCCATCCATGCAATTCGAATGGCCTCTAGTGAATTCGAATTATCTTGCTTTCATGCAAGTTTGCACGACATTGTATCATTGATTTTATTCCATTATTGATAAAATACAACTGCAACCTCCTATTGCAGTAATGTTATGTCATTTCATGCCTAAACTGTCTTGAATCTCTTGTAAGTCTGTGCTTTGTCTCAAGATTGATTTGACAGAATTTAATATGGTATCAAAGCATAGGTCTTATGTTCAATTCCTCCGAGCTACGTCGGAGGCGGGGTGTTGGAGTATCGGTACAACCTCTACATGGTATGACTGCCGCACCTCTGGTAATATAAAAACAAGTGGACTAACCGACACTCCTGGTGATAGGGCCTTGTGCCGGGTTTCAAATTTTCATCAACATTTGTAGGTTTTGGTGTAACGACAAACCTTACACAGGTATGTTTCCTCAATTTTGTTTCTGCGAAAGTATTTCCACAACTATGCGTTCACAACGCTCTTTCCGCAATTGTTGATTGCGGATTGTTGGTCGGCTTCTCGACTTTTCCTCGAACTGCTTCCGCAATTCGTCTCCCACAACTTTTCTTCCATAATTAACTTACTGCAACTTTAACAATATTGCACCTTTGCATTGCGGAAACCATTCTCAACGGTTGATATCTTGCGGCTTCTTCCCCATCTATTGATCTGAGATCAAGTGCAGAACTTCAATTTAACTTTGTGGATCTATTATCTCCCATACACTTTTCTCCTGCGGAATTCATCCACAATCGTAGATCTGTCTAAATCATAGGTTTTTAACTCAGACTATTACAGTCGAATTGTTCCGTGAACGAATCAATTTCCTTCCTGTTGCATTCACATGAACACGTCTCCGTCTTGATGAAATCTCTCAACATTTCTATCAATACCGAAGATTCATAGACAAAGAGAAATTAAACATGCTTCTGGTTATTGAAAAGAAGACAAAGAATTTGCAAATATTCACATAGAGGCTATTATTACGTTCTTCATTTCATTAACCATTAACCACTACCACACACTTTCATACACATCCAATCATATCTAATTATTACATTCGACACTTTAATATAGAACTCTATCAAACTTTCATATCCAAATATGCAGGATCTGACTCTCCTAAGAAAGTAAATCTACAACTAACCTATCCTTGAGAAACCTCTTGCAAGATTCGAGGAAATCAATGGAAAATGGAGATTATTACATTCAAACTAATCCTATGTATAAAACCGATTACAAGAATCAATGACTAACCCTATCCTTATATAAATGATTACATGGAAGCAGAAAAATAGCATTTCTTGCTCAATCAGAAAACATAGGAATTTGACTCGATGCTCCTACATCATACTCTGGGGGAAGAAAATAATTCTTCAATAGTTCTTAAAATTGCCGCTCTTTTTTTAGGTTCTAGGAGCAAATCCAGAATTACAAAGAAGGAAAGTGGTTTTTAATTTATGTATTTAAATCAATATGTTTGAATTATTTGTAAATTTAACTAATATGTATTGGTTAATGTGTGACCTGTAGAGCCAAAAAATGAGGAAGCTTGATAATATGCTTACCAATCTAAGTCTAGAAGAGCATAAAACGTTGATGAAAAAGGTCTAGAGGGATGGATTAGGTGATTAAAAAATAAGTCAATAAGACTTATTTCTTCCAATTTAAGTAATATTGTGCTTAAGAATATTCACTAATATGTTTCAAGTAAGTGATGATAGATTGGTCCTTAGCATGTCTGAAGTGGTGCTAGAAGTTAATAGAAGGGGGAAAGACTTTTATAATACTATGAGAGATATAGTGGAAAGAACATATCGACGTACTTTTCACTTACAATACATAAATCAATCAAACGATTTGAAGAATCTAGTCACATGTAAACTACAATATACGTTTCCAAACCCACAGGAAATGAGACCTATTAGATTTGCAATAAAAAAACATACAACAACAAAAAAGAGTCATTCAAAAAGTAATATTCCTAAACATCTTTATGTACAATATGTATCTATACTACTACAAAGCGCCATTCTTTTAAGAATTTTAATTATGCTATATTTATTTTTCATATCAACAAAAAAATAGTTTTATGTCATTTTACATTTTTAGGAAGAATATGAAAATCCCAGGGGATGAACGAGGTGATATGTGAAATGTGCTAGTAGCGATGTCCTAAAAAGAGTATAAGAAGACGGTCAAGGAAATGAACCTAATTGAATCGCAGGAGGATCCATCTCAATAACAACGTGCTTCAAATGTATGAAATCATTTATTTTTTGGATTATGTACATATCATTAATTAATTCAACATTAAATATTAATTTTGAATTGTTTTGTTGTAGAAAAGAAAAGAAAACAGAACCCATTCAACACACAAGACATGACGACAAGGAAAAAAGGGATTGATAGCAAGTTTGTGAGTATTTGTGATTTCCTAATAAGAAATTAATATTTCATAGTGGTTGTGATCTTTATATTTAATTTTTTTGGTATTCACTGGCTATCATTGGATGTCTTGAAATAGGTCTTAACATACAAAGAGGATCCATCAAAGAACTGATTAACATTGGGTTAAGCAAGGGTTGTGAGTATATGTTGGCGTATAAAAAATTAATTGTGGAATTTGTAAGAATCTATGTTGTTTTTCTTCTCTCATTTTATAATTAATAGAACAACAAAAATCATTTATATGAAATCTACGGTTTATGATGAGGTATAAAACTTGTAGGAAACAAAGTATGGAGTAGATTCAACATAACACTTGTTGATAGAAGGCATGGGATTTGGTTTTGAAAGAATCTACATCATTCATGACTCAATTCTTTCTATGGTTCATCGCTTTTCAATTTACTTTCATGTATATTATCTATTGTATTTTTCATTATTCCCAGTAATGTAGATACACTCAGTACAATTTATTTTTATGTTTGTAGATGGAAGCTGAAGAAGAGGAAAACAATTGATCCAATCAACAAAACATTTAGCCAAATTACTCAACTGATGCAAGTTGATCCAACACTGATAACAGTTCCAATGAAAAACGATGATTCATATATAGTTTTGATGTTAATCCAAGTTGATGTATATTTTGAAATAATTGTCAGTGAAAATTAGACATTTTGTATAATGTACTAGACATAATGTCCTAATTGAAAGACAACGGGCTACCAATAAGTGTAACAATTATATGCAAGTTGAAATTTTGATTATTGTTGTCTCTATATTGTCCTATTTTGTATGACAAATGCCCTCCATTTGATATTTAATAAAATAAACATTTTTATTCTATTGCATTCTCCAATGTTATTGTCAATCGTTACTTGTGAAATGTTACATTGGTAATTAAATGTATGGATGATTAAATTAATCTAAACAAACACAATAATTAAAATAAAAATGAATAGTACTATAAAAAATATTTCAATTTCTGATAAATAATGGAA
>LPNX010921318.1:161072-163572 GCA_001517045.1 Pseudotsuga menziesii
ACACACCGGTGCGAGTATAAAACCTTCTCAGTACTCCAATGTAAATTAAACTCGCTGTTAAATTTAAATAATAAAAAATTTCATGGCCTAGGCACATATACCAGTGTGTTCTTGTTAGTTAATCACACCAGTGTGTTTCAATTGTTTATACGCAGAGGGTTTTCTAGATCTTTTACGCACCGGTATATTTTTGTGATTAATCACATTGGTGCATTTACGTTGTTGAAATGCACCGAGATATTTGAATAGTTTGTATGCATTAGTGCGTATTATGATGAAAGGCACCAGGGTGTTATTATAAATAGACTGCACTATTAAATTGTAGAAAGATTGAGATAAAATATCAACCGGTGCGTATCATCTATATGTAAGCTCCAATGCGTATTAGGAATTTGGTGCTTTCCGGTGCATGATTTGTTTGAGTGCATCAATGCATATTGATTGTATATTTCAACATCGATGCATTTGTGTTATATCCACACCGGTGCGTCGTTTTTCAAAAAAGTGCATCTATAAAAAACATCTGGTAAAACCTTCGGTCACTGGGATTTTTTAGTTATAAAATTTATTCGTAATAACCTCTGTTAAAAACTCTACTACCATTGGTAGAGGTTGTAGCGGATGTTCTTTTGATAATTTTTTCCAATCTTGTAATGTAAGACTAAAAACATCTGCTATAACCTCTTCTACATGGCGTTTTCCTTATAGTGCAAGGGGATTGTATAGGAGCAGGAGACACCGCACTCTCCTTCGAATTTCGATCATTGAACTCTAGTTAATGAGGTACTGTAAAGTTTGTTTCAATGCAATATAGAATCCAAGTTTAGGTTTAATTTATCATGTTCATTTATTATTAATTTATTGATCGCATGCATGATGTTACTATACATAAGCTCATGTAGAGTTGGGAATTGATGCTCTAGTGATGTTCACATAGAAGTGGGAAAGGTTGATTACGCATCATCTCAATGAGGGACCATCGACTCAGCATTGTCCTGGAGATTCCACACAGGACGATTTGAAAAATCTCACCATAGACTCAAGCCAGGTAAGTTGATCCATCCACTTAAAATTTTAAAAATATGTCTTCTTAAAAATTTTAAGTACTATTTAAATCTAGAACTAACTTACATAGTTCAAAATTTTAATATTTGCAGTTCGAATCTTTAGACAGTATTTTCAATCGCATGTTGTCCCCACACTGGGGGCATGGTGTAGGAGTTACTACTGGTGTGGATGACCACACAACCCATCAAGGGCCTATTCTCCATATTGGATGACATGTGTTCATGTTGTGAACTATTTTTATTGTTATGTATACATATATACTTGTATTTTTTATGAACCTGATGGATTTTTTTGTATCATATTTTTTCTTAATGGATATATGATGTCTTATGTTTATGTTGACATCAGTTATTTATCTTATGTTTTTGTTTATGTGGATGTGTGTACATGTTATTTATCTTTATTACGTATATTTATACACATATATGTTAACTTTATCTTATATTTATGTCCATGAGTGTCTGTTATTTATGTTGATGTTGATGTCGACAAGTGTATACATGTTATTTATCTTATATTCATTTGTCATTTACAATTGATGATGTCAATTATAATTTACAAGTCACCATTACAATCACAAGTTACATTGTAATATTTAAATACAATTTCACAATACCAACTCACGATTTTACAATTATAATTTAAGAAATGATAATTAGATTTAAACATTACTAATTTTACAATAGGGAATTACAATCCATAAAGTTAATTACAATTAACAATAACGATTAGAGTTACAATTTACAATCAACAATTACAATTAGAACTCCCCGTTTTTAGGAAATGATTCATATCGCGTTAGACACATAATATTATTGTTCTTCAATGGATTCTCAGACTGCATATTGATACTAAGGATTCATCCCACGTTAGACATATTATGTTATTGTTCTTAAATGAACTCTTGATTGCAAATTGAGATAAATTGTTGGGAATATGATATGTCAACCGCACTTAACAAATTGCGAAATAAGTTGAACAAAAACTTGACAACCCTAACTACAAAGGGGTTCGAGGATATTGGGTGAGCTATAAAGGGGTAAAGGTTACAAAAATTAGTGATTTTGTGGTAGGTCAATTCTATTAGGCTAGTGGATTACACTTGCTTATGTGGGTAACACGTGTGTCACTTATGTGGATGACATAAGTGTGTTGCTTAAGTATCAAAGGATCCAAGGATAGTGCATTAGATATAAAGTGGTTTAGGTTAGGGAATTAATTGTTTAAGGTATAAGGGTTTAGTGTAGTAGATTAGCATCACTTATGTTAGCCCCATATGTGCATTGTATATCATATACATGTGTTTCCCATATTTGACCCTTAATATGTTAATCCAATTCTTATGTGGGTTATGGGTTTATGTGTGTTGGTTAGTTTGATTACTTGCCTATTTGTGTAAGTTAGCTGGGTTAGTTGATTATGTGTGTCTCTT